>JAFIDM010087046.1:2476-21389 GCA_023159025.1 Thereuonema tuberculata
TTGGGGGGGGGGGAGGTAGGGAGGAATAGGTATGGTTGAGTTTATTGTGACGTTTGGGGGGAAGGTTTTTTTGATGGTTTGTATTTTTTTGTGATGTTGGTTTGTATTTGGTTGTGTTTTTAGTGGTTTTTATTAAGTTTTTTTTTGTATGTTGAACGGTTTATTTTATCTTTTTCTTTCTTAAGGAGGTTTAATTTTTCTTACAAAAAAGAAATCACAACCGAGACATGGGAGAAAGAGAATTACCTTCAATTTGTTTTATTATTTTTTTTCACAACTACTGTTACATGGTAGGGTTCATTCAACCTTTTTTTTTTACATGAATGAATGAATGAATGAATTACATGGTGCGGATCATTGAACTTTTTTTAACATGAATGAATGAATGAATGTAAATTTAATATATAATTATCAAAAAAGGACTTTTTTCTTACAGTAAATGTTAAAAAAACAACCCTTCACCAATTGGAAAAAAAACCCTTTCACCATTTTTTCTTTTTTTACAAAAAAATTTACAGAAATAGGGAAAAAAATTGAATTGTACTATTTTCTACTTATCTAAATCTAAAAAGAGTAGACTAGAGAGCAAATAACCCATCCTTTTTTTCTTTTCTGCAAGAAAAAAAATAACAAATTGTAATACATGACAATGTGAATATTACATGAATATATTTATACAACCAACACTAGAATTAATTAACCTTTTTTTTCCCCAAAAAAAATATAGTACAAAAAATTATCACATCATTTCATTTTTTTACACTGTCTTTTTTCTTTTCCTTTTTTTCACTGTTTCTTTTCTTTATCATTATAGTGTGATAGACTCAGTAAGGCATTACACGATTGGGTAGTGGAACAGACCACGGGTTGATTTCTTCGAATTTCACGAAGTTGTTAACCGAAATGTTCTCTAAGTCTATTGAATAGGATAAAATCGTTAATATATTTTCTCGGTGTGAACATGTCGAGAAATTCGTTATAAGAAAAACCACGAGTCATAAGTTGTATAAAATAAATGCAGTAAGCACCGCAAGTTTGGGTATAAGGTCCCTGAATAACGACACCACTTTTTTGAAGTCGTTTTGCATTTTTCCAAATAAATTGTCTAACGAAGGGATTGCGTATTGGATTACCATAGGAATCAAAGTAATACACACCCGTTGTTCGTGGATGGAAATACAGGGCGACCTAATGAGAACCCGGCTTTGAATGATTGTCCAAGTTCACAACATACGCCTGGTGTAAAGCCTTCACTGGAAGTCTATCACAAGCGTATACTCCCCCAAATTTGCTGCTCGTCTACGGATGTGAGCTTAGCAGAGAACTGATTTGTAATGTGTTCATTTTTTTCTTTTCTTTTTTTTAGTCCATTAAGATGTTTCTGCTATTGTCTATTTCAATGATTTTTTGGAATTCGCCATATACAAACACATTCACCGTGTGTTCCAGTGGAGCTTTGAATCATACATCTCTATGGACTGTACTGTGCTCGGTCAATTGAAAATGTTCACTATCATCTGCCAGGTCAGGCGATAAGTCAAATCCGTATAAGGTCGATCCCTTAGGATAAGATTTATAGTCTATTCCCAGTCCTGCATCGTCCAGGTACCGTCCCGTTGAAGTTAACTGAGAGAGATAATTTCTAGCATAGAGTTTTTTATCATAATCGGGTCGGAACGGTTGACTGAGAACGTTTCGACCGTCCACTGATAACACAAGGTGATTCACGTTGAAATGATGAAACAAGAACGGATTCTCCTTGTAGGATCCGTTGAAGGCACTGTTTTTCACTAAACCCAAGATAATTCTCTAGGGAATTTGTCCGATGAAGGCATTGTCGAGGTTTCCCTGAAAACTACCAGCCGGGATGGAAAAGATTTTGCGTTCGACACGGGTAATGGGGTACTTGGCATGTGTAGAGTTCAAAATTCTCGTATGGGCAATTTGAACTGTTGGAATAACATTCATTTTTCGCACATGTAGGAAGACACTTTCGATGACCACTTTGTAATCGGCTTTTTCATCTGGTGATAGGAGCACAAACTGATTTTTACTTCGAATCAGACGGACTCGAACGCTCACCTTGTTAAGAATCAGTTTGTTCTGTCTGAAGATATCGCCGTGAAGACTACCCTGCAGTTCCACGGTGTTTCCACCACTCACGAGCGAGTGACGTTCTTTGAGTCCTGGATTGGTATTGGCTGCAAGCGGATCGAGGTCGTTGAATTGGCCTGCCTTATCTTCGTACCAACCGGCAACAGATAGCAGAGTCTTTTTACTGTCAAGACCGTAATTTAAAAAGAATTCGATGTAAGCACGATAGGGGTAGCAATTGTCCGAGGCAGAAACAAGTTTATCACCCAAGTAGATATCCACTTGAGTGAATAGGGAATGAAGAATTAGATTAACTATGCTCACCTTGTCTCCCTCCCCTATGGGTGTCAAATCACCACCTTTCACTATTTTCAGACGCACGCTGAGGAGAGTTTTTGATAAGTCCAAATATTCATCGCCAGCACCGGCGATCACGAATTCAATAGGTCCCGTTTCGGTGATGGAGGCAATCGGATGATATTCAACGTCGGCTCCATTCTGAATGGAGGAAGAGTAAAAAGATCTAACTCGTTTTTAAAACTCTCCTCAGACTTGCAATGAATTAATTGTCCCTCACCAGCCATTTCTTTTTTCAGGAATCAAAAATGTCCTTTGGAGATTGTCCTCGCTGCTGTTTTTTTGAATTTTTCTTTTTTATTTTTTTGGATGTAGTCTTCTTTTTCTGCTTTCTTTTGGCGGTAGTACTGGTGGTATGAGAACGCTGACGACGCACTTTTACCGCTGTTTTCCTTCTTTTCTCCCAACACCAGCGACCGTCCTTGACAATGACCTGTCACCGGATTGGTCGGTGAATGCACTGAGCCACTTGCGCCTGCCATACAACCTGCCAAGCCCAGGTCCGCTTCCTGTCTGGCCGGAAGTTACGTCTTTCAATGTCTGCTGAAGCTGTTTTTTGGTGGCGTTTTGAAACGTTTCACCTTGTTCAACGTCATCCAGAATGCAATTACCGCTTCTTAAGGCGTAACGACCTGCCGAGTAGGCGAACTTTTTTAACACTGGTTTTGCCCAACGAAATAATGATTTGAACACACTGCCAATTCCGCCGCCTCTTTGATAACGAACACCCCCGTAGAACGGTACACTGTTGGTGTATTCAGATCCACCAATTTGATTTGCATAGTAGCAAATACAAGAGCTGGGGTTGTATCGTATCGAATGCATCTCTTTCCGGAACACAAATGAGTCACACTTTTTTTCTTTTATTAACAGCACTAGGGGTGAGGGGGAGGGGTGGGGGTGGGATGGGTTTGGGGTTGGAGTTTTTTTTTTGCACCAATCAAAATGTTTTGTTGGCTTTACCTCTCATTGGCGTATTTTACGAAAATGCAGGGTTAATGAGGTTCTTCCCCTCTGGAAAGCCACGGGAAGGCCAACGTCATTTCTCAAATATATTGTAATTGTATCGAATGAATGACGCAATAGGGGTCTATAAAACAAATTGGTATAGGACTCTGTTATCAAGTCACCATCTTTGCCACGAATTTGCACCGTACGTGAAAGGGGAGCCATTACATCGCCAACAATTGAATTATCAATCATATCTGAATATATATAAATGGAATAAAAACCCCCGTTCAAGTCAATGACCGAACCAGCCTCTATGGTTTGAAGGAATTCTGTCTGACCGAGAAAACCTAAAAGTTCAGATAACTCTCGAGTTAAAATTACTTTAAAATAACCTGTTATTTTAAGAGTGATTCTATGAGTGATATTATTATAGGTGAATTGAACCGGCGTTCTCTCATCCTCATAACGAAAACGATCCTTAATACGAGCTGACATTAACTGAGTTAGGTGTGCTGCATTCGAATAATATCCCTTAGGAATTTTGAATTCATTAATTACCGAAGAACTTGCTTCTTTTAATTCAAAGTCGAAAAAGAAGGGGCTTTCGAAAGATCTATATCTGTAAAGGTGGGTGTGTCTTTGGCTGTTGTACTTTCTTTAAATACAACCAAGGTTTGCTTTGAATTTTCCTCATCCGACACTCGTAAAAGATCAGGCTGAGTAAAACCTATCAGCTGAGCCACAGGCAGGCACATTTGAATTTCTGCTCCGCGCGGCAGGGAAACGATAGCACGATTGAAAACTAGAAAAAACATTACCTCGTTGGAAAGTTTTTCTATGCGATGCTCTTGAATACTGGCTGTAATTTTACGAATGAATTTGTCAGCGCTTTTAAACTGTGGTTTTAATGGAATGGTAACATGGAAAGAGGGATAACTTATAACTCGAAACACGCCATCATTACCGCTTATGTTGTACCAACTGAGCTGATAACTAACCTCGGCCAGGGCACATTCGTAGGGTTCTTTTAATTCAAATATTTTTGGTAGTTTGGTTGTGAAAGTGGAAATTGTGTTTTTCGGAAAAAAGGACATGCTCGAATTGCTCGGGAGCGTCAGATAAAATTCATCCATTTTTTGTTGTTATTTAGGTACTGGAAATATGCTGTAATTTTCTCCAATTTTAACCCAGCTATCGAAAGCGGGACTGTATCCTTGCCAGCGAACTAAATATTCTTTCTTATTTCCTCGTCCTTTTTCCTTAAGAATTTTCTCAATGGGATAGAAACTATCTTCGCTTTTTCCAATAGATTGTAATTCCCAGAGGTAAAATGTTCCACGTATTGGTTCACCCGACCCGTCTTTCAAACGATACACTTGCAGGCTTCTCTTTGATACAATCTCTGAAACTGTAAAAATTTCAGGAGTCCACAAACCCTCGAACGCTGTTTGGAATGATCTTCTTGCCGAACTAATACGTACCTGTTGACCTGTCTTAAATGACACATTTGGCAGTCGTCGTCATGACGTATTCGGAGTTTTTCCGTAGAGGCGCTGCCATACAAGATGCTGGTTCGAACCAGTTACGTCGTTTGGGGCCATAACGATACTCGAATGAAAACTATTATTATAGGTATCCACCAAATCTTTTAAGGCATCAACATAGCGAAAAGAGCCAGTAAAATGAAAATATTTGAAAAGTTTTGACCGAAACGTTCTCACAAATCTTTCGGCAACCGAAGCTTTAACAACCGGATCTTGTGATGTAAAAAAGTGAACATTGTGCTCTTTTAGAAATGTCTGAAAGGTTTTGTTGACAAATTCACGACCTTTATCGGTTTGTAAGCGATCAGGAGGGTCGATGTCCTCCGTCTTAAAAAGATGCTCAAAGGCTTTGGTTATACTAACTCCTGTTTTGTTTTTCAATGGCACTACAAAAGCGCGTTTCGATAGAATGTCTATGACGACGAGTAAAAATCGAAAACCATCATTAAATTTTGCCTGTTTTTGCATATCAATAAGATCCGCCTGCCACTGTTCATTCATAACGGATACTTTTGTTTTCCCACGTGGGAAATTTTTCCAAGCCGGTTTAAAAAGAGTGTAGTTATCATGTCTTTTTAACCACTGTTTGACTTGAATCAGGGTTTATTTCGCGATTTGGCCGCCCTGTATAATTTTTGTGCTCCGTCAAATGATGCTAGATGTTTTGGATTGAAATAAATTGATCTCAATAATTTTTCCACAGCTGCGGAAAAGACTGCCATCTTCCCTGCCCAGACTGTACTCGTATTTTTGTATTTCCGTTTTTCTTTTTGGCTGTGGGAACTTGTAATTTTGAAATAATTTTCCACTGTTTATTGTTTGGGACGTTCTCTTTTGATAACGGAATGGAAGTTAAAAGATTACGGAATTGAATTGAACTATCCAAAGAGGATAGTTTCTGTATAATATGTTGTGACGGCTCGTATTTTTGTGTGGACCTCGCAGCATTGTGAGGCGAGTTCTTCTGGTAAAACAACAAACTTTTTACCGTGTTCCATTCCTTCATCGGTTGGTACCGAGTATACCACCGAATAGTCCTGCCAGAGCAGGAATAATAAATGGTAAAAGTCCTAAGCCTCTCTGTACGAGAATTGACTTTTTTTTGTGAATTGGTAGCTTTGATGTGCCAATCAAGCGAAGTGTTTTCTTGTGACAAGATAGTTTTCGTTTTTGATAGTGAGTCACAGGAACGTTCCCACGCAAAACATTACCCACACATTCAGATAAACAACGAATAAAGTCGGAATTACCTACTTTGATAACAACTCTAATTTGACGAGGTGAAAATTGAGGAATTGCCTGTAAAATGCGTGCGGCCGATGAGGACCCCGTTTCGAAGGTGCCATCTCTCTGACTGTCCATTTCCATATCCCATTCAAAAAAATTTTTCTCTCGCTCCGAACGGTTTCATTTTTTTTTGCTAATAATATTCCTAACGATTTCAAATGCTATTTTCTGATTGGTCGATAAATACCCAATGATTCGTCGGGAAATATTCACATAGTGTTGGGTTTCAAATCCAATAACAAATAGGAATAGGGTTCTTGAGTTGCATCTCGATAGGCCTCCACAAGAAATTTTTCATTTTTCGGAAATAATTGTCTGGCAAAAAACATTATCTGAGATAAATCCCTTACGTTTTTAAAGAGGACAAAATAGTGAGTGTTTAAGCTGATTGTGCGGTGAGCGCCACCTTTATGAAATAAATTTTGAACCATGTAAATAACGCTACAATTTTTGTGATGGCTGTATTTAGTAAATAAAGGTTCAAGCGCATTATTGTCTTCACCCATCAAATCATCAATAATCACTAATTTTGGAGTGACCGAATCAAACTGTTTCACGTCAGATACACCCTCTTGAAATTTAACCATCCCAGTAAATTCACTGAACCATGGCTGATGCATACCGTAATGCCAATAAATCTCCGTTGGAGGTTGATCAATCACATTCTCTTTATACTTTAGAAACTTTTTTGAAAACTCGGTCTTACCCGTTCCACTAGTCCCGCTCAAGATACAATTGAAGGGGTGTTTAAATTTGAATTCCCTTCTATGAATAAATTCATATTCAGACATTGTAAATGTATCATTTTTGTTTCGATAAGATCAAAAAATAATACGTTGAGGGATGGAAAAAAAAGTCCGTTCTAACCTGTGCAGGTGTCGGTATTGTTTTGGCGAAAATGCATGTCACGACATGCAAAAAACAGGAAATATATGTCGTGGCATGCAAAACATGAAGAAAGACATGACGTAACATGCAAAAAAAAGTTGAGGATCTTTGTTTTTTTTCCTCTGGGATGTATACAACATTCTCTTTTTTAACAGAATGTTTTGTAGTCTTTTTCCAGGTCTCTACACTCAATAACCATAGGGGAGGGTTTGATATTGTCCAGGAACAATCACTCGCTTATCAAAGACAGCTCAGTATATTTTGATCTCATCCTGAGAAACGATTTTCCGTTTTTTCGTTCTTCAAATTTTTCCTCGTGTAAAGATAGGAACTTGGGTCAACGGCCCTGCATTGTCATTATTATTATCATTATTCTGAATCAGTTCATCGACCATGAACTTGAGCAAATCCAAATTTATTTTTTCACGAGTTTCATAATTTAAAGAGAAACCACGAATTTTTAACACAAATTGTGATGGTTGGTCTGAATTCTTTGAGGAGACACGATAGCCGTAATTTTTTGCTCCTGCGGTGCAAAACATGTCTATCATAAATTCCTGTCCATGGTCTTTATGCACTTCATTAGTAAGATTTCCAAGAAAATTTCTAATTGGTACAGATGATTGTTTCTTGACAACGGCAAAAATGCTATCGGTATCACAGTAAAGAACTGATGTGCCGAATTTTTCCATTTAACGATAGAGTCTAATTCTCGCTTGAGCCGTATAAACACGCTAATAACAACGTTTGTGTTACTTCCTAGCAAAAGATCTTCAATTTGTTCAGTATTTTCGACCCATTCCAATCGTGCAATTCGATCGTGAAAAAAAGTGACATTTTTAACAATTTTCGTGTCACTGAAAACATAGCCAAAATAAGTTTCTGGTTTTTCTATGTAGGCTGTTTTACTCTTCGTAACTCGCTGTGCAAATTTCCCATAAATCGAATTCAAACAAATTTTTGCAATGGTTCTTAATGGATGATTTTTCTGAATTCTGCTGGGATCCAGAGTTATCCCCTCGTTTCAGGTGTATGCAGCGATGTACGCTTTCTTCTGATCCTCTGTCTGACAATGGGATGGGTAGCCATCGCTTTCCTGCTTAATTTTAAGAAATGTATTTATGTATTCTGTAAATAAGCCTCCCTGTCCTGTTTCAGGGTCGAGCTGCGTTGTTTTTGAAAAATTCCAAACTTGAAATATTTTTTGATCATGTAACCTTTCTCCAAAGCAAGCTGGAGTTCAAAAGTGACCTAGGCACCGGTTAAGATCCGTTCCTGATCATTGTGCTCGCACTTGGTAGAAGATTTCAACTCAACACATTTTTTACACAGTGGAAAGTACAATATTTTGTTGTAACGGTAGGGCAATACCGGTATATAAAGTCCTCTCGGTGGGAGAATACTGCATTGTACTATTCCACAAAAATTGGAAATATCCATTGAATCAAATTCTGTTAAAATTTCCGGATAATCTAAAGGGTAAATATCCTTTTTCAATACCAATGGATACAATGAAATGTAGTCTATATAAATAATTTCCTCGTCCGGCTCTATCTCGTGGAAGAGTTTAAAACCCTCAACCCTTCCGCCAAAGTAACTCTGATCGGGTGTCAGAGGAGGTATGACGGATAATTCCTTTACAAACTCGCTCAATTCCGTGTCTGTCTTTAATCTAGTGCGAAAATCGCATTCCCACATTTCTAATACTATGTATCCGCAGGCCTGAAGTCTCAGGACATTTTCAAGTGTTAAATCAAATATTTCCTGAATCGTCATCCCTCGATGTGGATGAAGCATGAGTCTATTTCTGTAACATTTTTCACAACTGTGCACCCAACATCCCTGAAATTGAAAAACAGTTCTGGACTTTTCCAAAAAACCGTCGACATAAAGACGAAATTCGGAGATGAATTTTTTACCTTGATTTCAAGCATGTTGAATGAATTCATTGCGTTGGTGTGATTCAAACTCAAGCCATTTAATGCTTATCTTACTATAGCGTTTGGCATTTTTGTAAAACCCGATATGAGGGATGAGTGCAATTGTTTCTGGTTTTAAAAATTTTGCCCGAAAAACACGATTGCAAACACTTTCTATTGTAATCCCCGTTTGAAACAGACAGCTACCTATGATTGAAGTAAAAACTTCGCGAAATTTCAAAGCCACGGCACTCAGGATCTCTACATCCATACCGCAATAGTCGAGTATTTCTTTTTGAAAATCAAATATTTCATTTTTTTGTTCATTGTACCATCGGATGAGCACGTCACGCTCCTGAGGCATCATACTGCCGACATCATAATATTCCAAAGAAGGATAGGATCCTCGATAATTCCACTTTTCAGCTCGATTGAATAGGTAGGGGAAATAGCCTTTTAATAGTCGACTGGTATCCAAACCAAATGCCTTGGGTAATTTTTTTAGAGCCATTGGGATAAAGGCGAACAAGTCGAGAAATCGAATATTTTTCCATTGAAGAAAGAGCAGTTTGTTTCCATTATAAATAACTTTTTTAGGTTTCTGATTACATTTCAACATGTATTGAATAATGAAATAAGAATCATAGCCGCTAGCATTATGAGCAATGGCGGAGACCCTTTTATACTCAAAAATTTCAAAAAGCCATTCACAAAAATCTCTACAGGTTGTTTCTCTTGTGAAAATTCTCAGCTTCGGAGCGGTGCAGTTTTCACAATCATCTGACTGACTGTCGACACATTTTGTGCAACAGAATTTGACTAAGCATAAATTAGGCATATGTTCGATACGCCCCTCGCCGAGATCTTTCTTTATGCTACATTCAAAATCGTAAAATAACAGGAATTGATTCTCATCCTCCTCCTCTTTGGGAAGAGACACCGGCTGAATATAGCATAAATGGTCGAGAGGAACGATCTGCTTACAGTTGGGACATTTATAATGTCCACAAAAATGAGAGGTTCCCGTACTGTTGTCAACAGTAACGCCACACGTCCGACATCGGTGAAATTGGTCGCAAATTAGAATACCCTTCGTGCTATAAATACTTTTGTGATTTTTCAAACACTTGGCAGATTTGAAAAATCGATTACAGATCTCACAGCGAACATAGTTCTCGACAGAGCAATAACTTCCCGATTTTTTACACACAAAACAAATTTTGGAACAGGTATGTGTATCTTTGCTATTATATTTCTTGAAACAAGTCATGCAAAAATAACTACAGTTATAAAAAGCTGTCAAACTTGTTACAAAGGCGAAATGTTCGTTAACTTTTTCTCGACCTGTGGACCCACGAAAAACGCCTGATCCCCCATTTCGTGAGAAATGACGATGATTTGGTAGGTAGGGTTTAAAAACGTTTGAAATTTTTGTATTTCTGGTATCCCGCAGGAGCCCCGAGGGACACCTGCATTGCGGTGAATTTCAACTGCCTCCTTCAGTTGAAAAGAATTACTCTTCCGGATTTTCCGACTGTCGGGAGAATTATTAATTTGAGCTACGGCAACGGCCAATGCCCTGGCTAGGCATAATTTATCGGAACGATTTTGAATTTGTATGATGCATTTCTTGTCTTTTATCCATTCCTCGAAACGGAGTTTACTTTTATCTTTTAATCTTTCACCCTCAGGCGGTGAAACACAGGTCACCTTTACAGATAAGGTACTAGCACAATCAATTCTTTTTCCTGATCGACTGTTGATACTCTAGGTATAATTTCATCTGGATCGAGATGCCATCGGTCCGCAATGGTTTTTATTTCCCTATCTGAGTTACCTGACATGATATCGGGTTCAATGTACCTCTATCTGATTCACTATTTAAAATACTTTTACTGAGGAGTTAATCTGATTGACTGATTCATTCATTGGCGAGTTTATTTTTTTCAAAAAAAAGAGGAAAAGAAAAAAAACAATAACTGAAAAAAAAGATGATGCGACTTACTCGGTTTTTTTCACATCTTTTATGATCCGTTCAAATGCTTGTCCAGATCTTGACCATCTTGACCTTGAAGAGTGTAGGATCTATGTTGGGATCTAAGGCTTGGGAAAAATCAAACTCGACTTTGGTGTCTGATGCTTGAACGACTGCTGTTCTCGGATCGGCGGGCGCCACTAACGCTTGTTTAGACTTAGACATAGGCATCTTCAATTTACGAACCGGGGCGCGGCGGGTTCGCTTGACAGGCCCGGCAGCACTGGGTCCGGTGGCTGGAGCTGTTGATTGAAGGGTGGGAATTGAAGTGATAGGAAAAGTCGGATTTTGGGGTTGTGGTGAGTTAGTTATGAGGGCGGATTCAAGAAGAGGAGCTGGATGGTTGCTGACTGCAGTTGGATGTGTAGATTGTGAGGAACATCTCATAGTCTCCTTTACAGATTGAATTAGGAGGGTAGTTCATTGGTGAGGAGCTGTGAGAATGTATGCCATTGATGGCTATTAATGGTAATCTGTTTACCATCCCGGCTAAAATTTAAAAGAGCCTGTTTTATTATAGGGTCATAAGTTATGGTCAGCAATCTTTCATTTGTGAGATTAAGCACCTTTTTTGGACCAAGATGCCCGTCATTATACAATATTTCAACTGTTGCCACATAATGATTAATATCGACAACAGAAAACGCTAATATCTGCGTATCCTTTTCCGAAAGCGAAACTCCAATGGCGGTAGGAACCAAAGAACTCCCAGTATAGAAATATTTTCTTAAATTCACTAACAGAATACCCTTGTAGGGAGCTACTCGAAGGTAAATTCCGCTTCCAAGGCTCAAAAAGTCTGAGGAAATCTAATGAAAAACAATAGCCGTTGAGAATTTTTAGAAGAAAAAAAGAAAGAAAGATAATAAAATAAAAAAGAAGGGGTGAGAGGGTTTTGGGAAAGGTAATAAAGAAAAAAATAAAAGAATATTACTTTTTGGATTTATATTTTTTTTGGAAAATCAACAATTCGAGAAAATAGAAAAAAAACACATAGTAATAAAAAGGAAATAACAAATTTATATTACCTGGGCAGGAGCTACGTCACACATCGCCAATTCAAATCGCTGCTGTAAGTCGATCGGTTCATAAAAGTTAGCATCGGCCATTGTTTTATCTTAAGGGAAATAGGTGTTGGCAACAATTTTAACAGTGGGATAATGTCTCGGCTGTGCTGAGCAATTTTCAACCACGAGAAAGAGCGAAATTATTCGGAAAAACCAAGGCTTAAATACAATTTTCTGACCCATTTTTTATTGAATTCTCACCGCCAGTCAGAAAGGTCTTTCTCCAATCAAAAAGAGAAAAAAAATATGCGTCAACGGCTTTGATAGCTTTCAGCCAATGAGAGCTTTTTAAAATTAAAGACAACTCCCAAATATGTAGCCTGTCAGCCAATCAGAAATTATTTTTCGTCTCCTGGAGAAATTCAAAAAAAGTAGGTTAACATTCCCATAATGCCTCACTGTTTTGGCGCCGTTTTTTTTCCTGCATCCTAAGACAAGACATTTATTAAATATCAAAATAAGAAAATTATTTTATATTTATTTTTTTGGAAAAACGAATAACAAAGAATGTCAGTCATTGACTTCCTTTTCTTAAAAAATGTGTAGCTCTGCATGATAAATTCGTAAATGAAAAAAAATATAATATCACAATTAATTCATAAATTTACCTATTCTGCTGAAAAAATTAAATAATAAATTATCTCGGGCAATCATTTTTCAAAGAATAATCAGAGTGACTTTTGAAAACAAATTAAAAAAGAGTTTAAATTCATATCAAGGGGTCACAAAAAGTATCACTGGGAGAAAGTCTTGCTATAAAACTTTCCCATTTTCAAAAATGCTTTAGAAAGGCAGAGGCAATGATAATGTTATTCTCGTTTGATGAAAAAGAAAATGGCTTTATCATTGCCAGCCTTTCTATTGAATTTTTTACACAAAAAAGGGAAAAAAAACTCAAGTTTATTATATTTTATAAAAAAATTAGCAATATCATGTGCTTTTATTTTATAAAAATCTACAAATAATTTATTTTAGCTACTTCTATAGAATATGACAGGTGTGTTTTTCTGGGTTACCAAGACCTTGTCGAAGAGAACTGAATTATTCAGCTGATGCAGTCTCAAAAAGAAAAACATGTCTGTGTTTTACCCCAAAAAATCTCCCACTTGACTAATAAAGTCTTTTGGTACTGCCTGAAAGCAGTGAGATATCCTTTTTTTATTCCGAATTAAGAAATGTGATTAAAAAATAAAGAATGGAAATTTAAACAAAAAAGAATATTTTTCGATTAAAAAAAACGAATTGATATGACTGAAAAAAAACTGTAATTGAAAATAAGAATTGAATTTTTTATTAAAAAAAGGATTTTTTTTGATTAATAAACTAATATTTTCTAACAGCAGAATAATATCCCTTACCAATAACCAAAAAAAATGAATCAACAATTAAAAAAATCCGATTTGTTACATGTAATTTAATGATTTTTTTAGTATTATTAAAAAAATACAAAAGTTTATTTGTTTTTAATCATAAAAAAGATAAAAAAGCCGATATCCACCCAAAAAAGATAATTATTTTATTTTTGATGACTTTTGTTTTTTACTTCGTTGGAATAATTAACATTGCAGAAAAAAATAATTAGAAAAGCTTGTTTTCCTCTTTACAATTTAACTTTAATCTATTATTCCCATTTCTGTTTGTTTTATTATTCGTTTTTTTTTCTTAATAATAATACTCCACATTTTATTAAATTAATTAATAATCATGTAAACTCTTTTTTCTTTCTCCTACAGAAAGAAACCTAAAACATCTTGTAATTTATTAGGAAAAAAAACTCCAAAATCACCTTTGGATAAGACTTTGAAATTAAAAGTCAAAATATAACCAAAGGTGTTTTTTGGAGTTTTTTTTCTCTAATAAGTTACAAGATGTCTTTTTTTCTTTGTTTATTTTTTTACAAATAACCATATTTTTTCTAATTTGACTGTTTTTTAATATCATATCTTCCTTTTGTTTGAAAACAAAGGAACTTTCAAAAAAGGGAGAGGGATAAGCATGACCCACTTTCAAAGAAACGGCGAGGTCAAAGAGTGTTTATATAAGACAGCACTCTCTCCAAAACCGTGTTCAGTGTTTTCCAGAGATACTCACGAACAACATCTCTGCATATTGACTGCTACAGTGATGCCCAGATATTTGTAATGTCCGTTTTATAAGAAGCATCGAATTTTCAAGCTGTATACATACTCAACACACTTAAATAAATTGCGAGAAGGTAAATACTTAATATTTTTTATTTTAGCAGTAACAATATAAAATTTTATCTTTTCGTTTTAATAACTTACTTTCTTCTTTCTTTCTTTCTTTCTTCTCAATTTCATATTTTTTCAATTCTCTTATGTTTTGTGTCTGTTCCCATAGGCCTTTAAACGCCAAAACCCAAACTTGAACGTTGTTAGATGTAGATATATCGGATTTCATGTTGTTGAAAGACAACATCGAAAATTTCATGAAAATCGTTGCACATCGAATCCCGACAGAATCTGTAAATATTCTTTTTTTTTACTTTACTATTATGATTTTTTCATTTTTTTTTTGAAATAACATAGGGATTATTTCATATTTTTTTTCCTCTCCAAAAAATAATATATAAATAACGTAAAAAATCATAATAATTTATTTTTTTCTTCTTATTCTTTTCCAACAATTAATTTATTTCTTTTTTTTCTTGCCTCATTTTCAAGCTTTCATCAGACCATGGACTTCGTAACGCTTGCGCTCGTTTTATTACATTATAATAATATAATATGTATTGTTAAAAAATGTGATCACTCTTTTAAATTCGGATTTTCATTTTCTTTTTTTTCAAATCCGTCAATGCGGGTTTTTTTCATATGTAACATCTAAAAAAAAGTGAAAAAAATAAAGCAAATGAATGCAATTATTTGTTTCCGCTGTGATTTTTTTTTCATTTCTCTTAAATTAATAAACATCATACTTCAATTTGTATTCCGAAAAATAAAACCACTATTTTCCATAAAATAAAAAATAAAATTTTAAAAAATAAAATCTTTCTCTTTTTTTACAGCACAGAAAATTCGAATTTAAAAAAACGTTTTTCTCTCTCATCAAATTTCATTTCTCTTCTCAGTTTCCCGACCTTTAAAAAAAATAAATCAACAGATTTCATTCTCTTACTTGACATTGACCTCCAAAAACAGAACTTCACTGCATGCCACTTTCTCCCTATGAAAGTTAATAGCCTCAGGGGCTAGGGAGTGATTCTCTCTCTTTTCAGAAAAGTGTCTCTTTCGCGCTCTCCCAGCAACATCCCCAACCCCTCCTCCTCCTTCTCAGCATCCATTCTTCTCTCTCTAACCACCCGTTTATCATAGGCAGGAGCAAAAAAAAAATCAAAATAAAACATGCAATGCACAACTTTTACAAAAAAATGAACCAACAGACACATAAAAAACACAACACATAACAAAAAATATCAACGAAAACAACAAAGACCCAATACGAACCAAAACAATCATCTCTCTCTATCACAATAACTCAACCCTATCCTTACTCAAAACACAATTTCAAAAAACCTTCCTAAAAACAATAAAAAACAACAATAAACACCATCAAAAACCATCCAACCAACTCAACATCTCCAAACCACCCCCTCCCCATCACAAAAATCAAACCACCCCCTTCTCGTCCAACCATACAATAAACATGGGCCCAGAGTGACCCGAGCATCTGGGCCCAAAGTGCCTCACATCACTACTAATAATACAGAGCTATAGGACCCTATTCTGTAGATATTTTCTTTGAAACTAATGCTACTTCATCCTAATTTTTGTTTCTATGGAAGAATTTATAAATTGCAAATGAAGCAATAGTAGTGATAAAGACTAACTGGTTCCATGTTAAACAATTAAAAACTATGAAGGCAGTTTCCTGAATGAATGACCCTGGTAGAAAATAGTAATACTTACATCCTGAAATAATACATGTTTACTTAAAAATTTCAAAAATCCACGAATTAATAAAAAAAAGAACATAAAAAGACATCACAAAGCGATCCATCTACTTGTTTCGATCAGCATAAATTTCAAATCAGCAAATAGTAAACTGTTTTCTTCATTATTTTACCGCAACATTTTACTATGGTCTTTCAATAACTCAATGAATCATGTAGAATTCTTATTTTCTAGATTTTGAAAGGGAAGTCACTTTATTACCAACATCCTTTTTTTTTTTTCACTGAAGAACCTGTAAATTGGACTTCTAATATATTACGTTGGATGTTGTCTTACTCGAGAAACAATAAGGCTTTTTAGTTCTAAAGTCCAGGTTGTTTAAATTTAACAAAGAATAAAGTAGAGAACGTTAAATAACAAAAGAAATTGTCCAAATAAGCCCAAGCTTATCGTAAATGCTAAATTCCTCAATTGTAAATATGAAGATAGTTTACAATTTATTAAATATATGCTGGTACGCATGCTTATCGTAGGTTTTAAAGAAAGATATAGCCTGAACACCTGTTTAGCTAATACAATAAAGGTTAAAAAATTTTAAAATTTTTACTTCACTTTTTCACTTCACTAGGGAGAAGTCATCTTTCAACTTGAAAATCTTTCAAACTTCTCTATAGTGAACTGGAAACCCGGTTGTGTATTTTTTAACTTTTTTTAATTTTTTTATTGTGTTAACAGGTGTGCAGGCTATATCTTTGTTTAAAACCTATGAAGATTTCCCTACATAACTTCTCTCATTCAGAAGCTGTAAGAAAATAGTAATACTTACTTCTTTCTTGGGCTTTTAATAATCGAAAAATGAAACATGCTGTAGTTTTCCAAATTTTGCATAGAACAAAACTAGCAAAACTCAAATGATAAAAAGAAGTTACAATAAGTTCAGTCCCGAAAGTTATTTATAGGAATTTTAAAGGTTGTAATGTTACTGTAGAATTCTATATTGTTTTTTACGTAGCCTGTAGAGTTCCGACAATATTGTTTTAATTATTCATACAGATAACTTTGTATAAGACGCTTTGTAGGATGTAGTTTTGCGAGTTGTGATAGGACGCACTTTAAAATGGTCATCGGCATCCTTATTTTTATGCGCCATGGGTAAAATGCGTATTTTCGGTATTCATTATTATTATTAATGAATAAATTGTGTATTTCTTTTTTGCTGTATACATGTTGGATTTGTATTGCTCTGAGCTCTTTTTTAGGTTTTCTTTGAATTTGCTGCATATTGGAATTTGATTATTATTTATATGTTTTTCTAATGTTGTTTTCATAATCATTTTTCGTAATCATGTGTTACAAACACATTAAAAATAAAATATTCACCAAGTATACCAACAATATTGTTTTTTATCAATGATATGTTGATGACACATTTATAATTCTTGACAATAATAACGAAGGACAGGCTGAAAAGCTAAGTACTCCATGAATACAAAAATTTAGTTTACAAAGAAACATCAGGACCCCTTAGGAAGTCTCCCGTTTATGGACGTCCAGCTCATAAATTAATACTACAACCGTAACAGAAACCTTCTACATCAACACAAACCTTAGCTTATACATCTTCCACACTTAATCATATTAAATCAAATCTCATAAGGATGAAAATTAACATGCTTTTAAGATAAGCTCTAATGAGGACTTATTCAATACCCACGTCGCCAAAATTAAACAATTATTTTGCATTAATGGATATCCAAATGCTTATATAAAGAAAGAAATCAAATGAAGTTTGCTAGCACTTTATAATGTGTTCCCTGATGCTTTAAAAAGACTGAATGTTGGTTAATCCGAAATTCTCTCATCGAAAATACGATATATTCTAATGTATTCCCTAAATATTCCTGGTGATTAATTCCATCGATTGCTTGACTGGCAGACGTTCATTCAACTGATATGACGCTTTACTAATTAGTTAAGAAAGTTCATAGACAGCCAAAGTAGAGAAACAGTAGAAAAGAGAATAAACAAAAGTATGAAAGAAATCATCCATACTGTCCCCATGATTCCAATTCAAAGCTGCAGTAAGATTGCTTTTATTAATGATAAGATAGCTTTTAAAATTATGAATTATAAATCAATAAAAAAAAATCGACTTATTTTATCCTGCTCTGTTTTAAACCTTTTTTTTATTTATTTCATGATTTTAAAGATTTCAAAAACTTCTCTTCATCCAGAAAGTAAGTAATAATAACATCTAACAGCCGCTCCATTCAGGAAAGGATTATAAAAGTCTTTGTAATTTTTAATACATTAAGAAGGGACAACTAATTTCACTTGGCATATTCGAACATCAGAGCCGGCCTGGGGGGTGGTGGGGTGGGGGGTGGGGAGAATCTAGGCGACCGCCTGGGGCCCTCGCCTGGAGAGGTCCCCGCGGTTGGCTGATGATATTTTTTTCATTATTGTATACTGTAAAATTATCAAACTTCCGTTCGGTAACGCAAATTTGTATGGTTATTATTTGTTTAAAATTCGGCTTGCTTCAACAAAGCCCATAACTGTAAAGAACTGTAGATAACCAAACAAAAATATTTTAGAAAGGAGGATTTAGGGAAGTTGGATCGGGGGAGGGGATCAGGACATTATCATTGATGAAAAGGGGGGGAGGGTTGCATTTCTAGGTCGCCTAGCACACCCATAGAGCCGAGACTGAAGTTATTATATCTTCCTTTTATCATTTGAGTTTGTCACTTTGTGCTATGCAAAATTTGGAAAACAACAACATTGTTTCATTTTTCAATTATTCAAAGACCACCACCCAGAAAGTAAGTATTACTATTTTCTTGCAGATTCTTTT
>JAFIDM010087047.1:0-21389 GCA_023159025.1 Thereuonema tuberculata
GGTATAGGCTTAATCTTTTTTTAAATTTCACCCATTTCCATATTAATGAGTTCACTGCTGGGTTTCCCGCAATGGCGTGGTTCTCTGCGAGTTGAGTTTTTCGGCAAGTTAAGCCTAACGTAATCTAGAGCCTGTTTGTTAATTAATTTCGCGTCTTTTTCACTTCCAAATGTTTAGTTGTTTGTTATATACATACAGTAGCGTACCAAATGGGGGGGGCGGTCCGCCCCGGCCCCCTGCCTGGGAGGGGCCCCACCAGCCACTTATTTTCTTTTTTTTTTGGTTGTAAAAGCAAGATTTCCTTTTTTTTTTGGTTGTAAAAGCAAGCCTAGGGGGCCCCACCAGCCACTTATTTCCTTTTTTATTTTATTTTTTTTCGTTTGTAAAAAGCAAGATTTCCTTTTTTTTTTTGGTTGTAAAAGCAAGATTTCCTTCTTTTTTTTTTGGTTGTTGAATAATCGAACTCCCGCCCCGGGCCCCCAAAGTTGTTGGTATGCCGCTGCATACATAAAAATACTAAGGAACAATTCAAACTCAGACAATATATAATTATAATTTTTATAAGAAATTTTATTTTTTTTAAGATAATATGTCAAAAATTAAGATTTAAGGAAACTGGTAAAATTTAATTTTGTAGTGGTAGTAAAAAATACTTTCGAATCATCTTGGAATAAAAGCTCTTAAATATAAGGACATAAAATAGAATTGGCTGGAATTCAAGTCTAATATTTTCCTCGACATTTTTCAATAAAATCGTCACAAGCCATCAAATATTTGTATTTTTAAAATACTCTTGATGGTCAACAACAAATTTAAAGCCTCTTTTGAATGCTAATACAGAGTCGTCGGAACTTCTTCATTAGGGGGGGGGGGCCGAAAACTATTTGCTATAATTAATTAATTAATATAATTATTAGTAACTAATAAATTAATACTAACTTTAATTGAATTTTAATTTATTAATAATATAATTATTTAATATTATATTAATTATAATATTGCATTATACAATAATTAGGGGACTTTTGAACACAGAAGAAGCGAAAACATCAAATTTTTATTTTAAATAATTTTATCTAAGTTTAATAAGCGGATGAATCTTATCCTCTGCTTTCTCATGTTTTTTTCCCCCCTCTTCTGATTTTCTTATAGCCTTTGTATTAAAATAATCATCAGTTTTATTTGTTATATTTGATTTCAGTAATATCAAGAATAACATTACATTTAATTGTATCAACTTATATAATTGGCCAAGTTCGTCTGTCTGTCTGCCCGTCCGTCCATCTGCCTGTAACTCGATATAATTAAGCAATTAAGATAGATCCAAGGTTCTCAATGGTACCATTGAATCAAGGGTACTCAAATTGGATAAAATATTAGTTCACTTTGTCATTCCATGTTGTTTCCATGAAATTTTACCTGAAATTCTAACAAAACATACGTTCAAAATCAAATAATTTTGTTACCTCTGCATCCATTTTAATGAAATTTGGCATACTTACTCAGTTTTTTACGTTGATTTTGAAACTCAAAACCATTTTTGCAGTAGAAGCTTCGTTCACAAGTTAGCACAGTACTTAGATTACATTTACTTTATATTTGATAGTTGATAATAAAATGATTTTTCAGATTTTTTTAAGCTTGTCGTCCGACAGGCTTTGCTGTTCGTAATAAATATTTATATATAATAATATGGAGAAAAAGAAATTAAACAAAATATAGTTAATGTGTAAATCAACTTTCGAATATCATCAGGGTAAGATTGCAAAATCAATTGACAGAAGAAATAAAAATAACACTAACATATTCGTTCAGCATAATTCCATGGACAAACACCGAACTCGAAGCACTACGATGTACAACACGCACTACATTCACGAAACACAATATGCACCATCCCAAGTCCGCTAAGGAAAGGATAACTCTTCCCTGCAAGGAGGGAGGCCGAGGACTCGTCACGCTACATGCAAAACAAATACACACACTTAGGGAACACTTCCACCAATGAGCACAACACTCCTCACTCCACTCAGCCATTGTCAAGGCTGACACAACCTCACACCCGTAAACCTCGAAAACCCTTCTCCAACACTCACCACCCCTAACACCCACACTCAACAGCTGCTTGAATGATGGGCTCATAAGGAACTCCATGGCAGACATCACCACGAACTCAGCCAGCCTCATGTCGACATGGAAGCGTCGAACAGATGGCTAACAAGTGGCGAGCTGTTTGGGGAGACTGAACAGTTCATGAATCCGATACAGGACCAAGTCATCCCCACATGCAACTACAAGAAACACATCCTACACGACGCAAAAACACATGACGACAGATTTAAGAAATGCCACACTACGCATGAGATGATCGGCCACATAATATCAGGCTGTCCCCTTCTCTCCCAAACAGATTACCTCCATCGACACAATCAGGTAGCGTCGATTGTTCATCAATAGCTAGCACACAAACACTCACTTATTAAGAACATGGTCCCATACTACAAGTACCTACCACAAAGCGTATTAGAGTCATCCTCAAATAAGCTGTACTGGGATCGCCCCAGTCACACAGACAAAACCATACATGACAACAGACCTGACATCACACTTGTTGATAAGATCAACAAACAGATCTATCTCATTGATATTGCAGTGCCTATCAGCAAGAATATGCAGAAAACTCAAGCAGACAAGATCAGGAAATACAGTATACCGATTTAGCACACGAGCTCCAAAAGCAGTGGAGGCAGGACCGAGTACGTGTTGTACCCATCGTCTTGTCCGCCACTGGTCTGGTACCTCATACATTGCACAACAGTCTCAGCACACTAGGACTTCACAAAAACATTTATGCACACTGCAGAAGGCTGTGGTACTCAACACAACACGCATAGTTAGGAAATTCATGGACACAACCACACATCCCTAATCATTCTTGCGCACGTCTTTACACTTGGCAATATGTGCTTTGGTCCTTGACCCGCCATATTGTTTTTGCTGGGGAAACCCAAGGTTTGAAATATACAAACTTAATAATAAAAACATTGGCTTATAATAATAAAATCAGAAATAATTATGGCTACCGTTTAAATGGTCAAATAATATACGAATTATACAAACAAATTAAGTGGGAAAATTACGATTTTCAAAAAATTAAAGATATAAAGGAAAGATTAATTTCAGATATTATTGATGAAAATATTAAATTACAAATTTCTAAGTTAAATTAACTTTTTTTTTATCTTTATTTATGTTAATTATTCATATTAAACTTATCAGTACCTATACTACAGATGTGAATTATTATAAGCACACCTAATAGGACTGAGAACATTAAAAAACAAGAACAAAAAATTCATTAGTTGTGAAAGCCTTTAAATTCCTGTCTTTGAAAGCATATTTTGTCACTTCGAACAAGAGGCGGAACCAGTCGTGGTTTTTGTATTTTAATGTGTATAAACTTTGTATAGTAAAATTGTGTATTGGCCCTATTTAAATAGTTATTATATGCGCACACATAAAATTATTATTTTAAAAGAATTGAAAGTTCAATAATATATTTCTACTAGACAACAAATTGTTAAATTTTACAAAATAACCAAAAAATTAAAAATTCCATCAACTTTTTTTCTAGCATTTCTTTTAATTTTCATTTGTATTTATTGAAAAGAAGTCAATATAGTTAAAAACTAATTTTACTTTATAATATTAAAGTGAAATTTATAATTTATGGTCCAGTATTATCTTAGAAAACAGCGTTACAAATTCAGTATTCATTTCACCCGAGGCCGACCAGAAACACTGGTTAAGCCTCGATTTCACCCTAATGACGCTACCAAGGTATAAGAATGACGCTACATGTTTTCGCTTTCAAAATGTGCATCCGCATCCCGCAAAAGAGTTCCCAATAAATGTCGTTTTACATTAAGTATTTCAAAATCGTTTGTTTTTTGGGTTAAGTTAAAATAGTCGGTAAAAAAAATTGGGCTACTTTTATTGCAACTTCGCTACTTTTAGTCCTTCAGCTCGCTACTTTCAGCAATTCAGATCTGGCAACCCTGCGTCGAATTGCAAACTAGACGATCACAGCAATGGCGAAGAGTTTGTGATTCGGGGAAACGAACATCTATCAGTTAACCTTGAAATGTAATACAGAAATTTATCATTTTCCCGACTAAGAAGCTTTAAATAATAATTGAAGGTAATTAAAGATAACATTTTTTTTTCAGTTTATTTAAAATATCATAGGTATCATGATAGGAGGCGTTTAAACATCCACATATCAATAAATAAGTTATTGATTTCATATTAAAAATGCATAAATTTAAAGCTACGTTTTATCTAAGATTTTTTTTATAATATTGAATGTCTCGGTAAAGCCTTTTAACATACCGAACCTTAAAACAGCGGGTTTATTTATTATTTATTTATTCATTTATTCACTCGGAAACTAATAAAAATGATAAATAAGGGGTTTTACTAATTAGAGCTATTTTAATTATTTTGAAAACGAATCTTAAAGCTTATTTAGTTTTCAAAATTAATTTCTTCATAATATGTTATGTTCTGCTTATTTCGAATGTCCATCACCCCCTCTCAGTAGACTCTCACAAGGGTGGGACTTATGGATCATCGGTAACGTAGGACCGGGTGCTCGCCTGGAGGTCCGGCGGAGTGTTTCTTGTACATAGACAAAAACATTGCAATTCTTAAGAAAATATTACTAGGCCTGCGGGGCTCTATATTTGTAACTATTTTATTTAATGTGACGATGATGACTACAGTCTAGGTGTACAGAGGTTTTTGGAATGGGGAAGGATATAATGGTAATAGTCGTCCAACCAAAAAAAAAGGTCGTATCCTTTACCGGATGGTGGGAAGAGGTTACAGACAAACCGATTAACTTACCAGTCAAAAAACAGGTCCAAAATACTAGATTTTTTTCCCAAAACAAACATGTATAAAAAGAAATTTATCAAGTTTCTGAATAAATTTTCTTTTTATACATGTTTGTTTCCTTTCACACTAATATTAAAGCAAAGGCTAAAATTTTTCTGGAGCAGCACCCCCCCACTAATTTTAGCTACGTCCACAATGCAGCCGTCCAAGTTAATTGAAGTTTGGTGCACTTGGCCTTTTAGTTTATGTTTTATTTATTTATTTTTGGCTTGGCAACGTTTAACTAAATTTAACGTATGAAAAGTACTACATAGGAAGCAATCCGTACTACCTCTTTTAAATACTGCACTTCCGACGATTAGCTCATATTGTTGAAATTATTTTATTTTTTTTCCTTTGGAAACTGGGCTATTAATTACTTTTTTTTTTTTCAACAAATCCTACATAAGAGTGATAATAATCAAAGATTAATGAATAATAATAATTTGTATATTTTTAAATAAGTATGTTTGGAATATACAGGATGTCCACATGAAATC
Organism: Thereuonema tuberculata; assembly: GCA_023159025.1. Lineage (NCBI taxonomy): Eukaryota > Metazoa > Arthropoda > Chilopoda > Scutigeromorpha > Scutigeridae > Thereuonema > Thereuonema tuberculata. The sequence continues at coordinate 5,439 of JAFIDM010087047.1, forward strand.
TCACCTATTTTGCAGAAGATTAATATATATATATATATATATACACACACATCAGTAGGATAATTATGTCTGTGCCAATAGAAAAAACAAATCAAAGAATTTATTGAAAAAGATCAGTACACCTCTACATGTGCTCCTTTCGTTGAACGAAGAACATCATGCCTATAATCAATTTTTAACCATGTCCTCTCCAGCATATTACCAGACTGTTGCAATTGCATTTGTGATTCATGTGCGAAGTGTTCGCAGATCTGGAAGGTTCGTCTGATATCCACATAACCCCATAAGAAGAAGTCCAGTGGAGTTACGTCTGGGGATTGTGGAGGCCCTGAGATGGAACCTCCGTGGCCAATCCTACGGCCGGGAAAAACGGTATTCAAGTACTCCCAAACTTCTCTCTTCCACCATCCTGCTGGAATATGACATAGGGTTGTATGTTAACAAACTGTTGCAGCATATCCAGGTAAGTTGAGCCTGTTACCATTTGGTCTGCGAAAAACAAAGACCCTACTACCCGATCCACCACGAGTCTGCACCACACATTAACTTTTGGAAAATTCTCCAAAACTTTGTTGTTCTAGTCCTCGATAGAGTTCTTGTCAGGAAGATCTGTTTCATATCCATCAGAACAGATGCTGGAGTGTCACATGCATAGGAAACCCCAATACAATTGCACTTCCTGTTGTTCAGAAGCCATTTGTACTTGTGCGATTGAGCGAAAATTTGAGTCAAAATTCTGAGTTGTTTTTTTTTCCATTGCCACAGGCTTCATTATCCCATCTGGTGTACTTTTTTTAATGCTCCGCAACAATAGGTGAAGTTTCACGCTGAACATTCCCAAATGGATGGAGGATCTTCTAGATTTCTAATACTCCAGTTTGTTATTTATCTTCATTGGTTGAAGGAATTCGACAAATTACTTAGCTCACATAAATGTACCGAAGCATGAATTCTGAACAAGTTCAACCACATAGGTTCAATGACTGACTATTACTACAGAGAGAACTTTTATTTTATGCTTTCTATTTGTTGCCAACAACTTTCCGGCAAGCCGAGGATGGATTTATACAATCATTCTCTTACTGGATCCAAATGTAATAGCCGAGAAGGTAGATACATTTATATCTAAACTAAAAGATGCAAATCTGTTCATTTGCTTCTGCTTTAGATGACTTCACTGAAACAGTTTTTGTTTTATTATTGGAAAATGTTTCCATTACGGATCAAGTCTAATCTTATCTACTGTCCAGAAATAGAATTTAAGGCTTATTGCCAATATCGGCTTTATGTAATTCTTTTATTTCTTTGAAACATATTTACCGAAATAAAAATATACTGCATTAATTCTTTATAAATACATGATATTGATTAAGATATTTCACATAAAATTAAGAGGGCATAGTTAAGACCTTGTTTTCAGATAGTTATTCAATTAACTATCTTGTTGTGGCTCGTTCAATCAATACATGACAATTTTATTAGTCATATCATCTGTTGGTCAGAGATGGAACCTCAGAATTGTAGAGCAGTGAGATCCAGTATTTCTGTGACAGCTACAATCTTGGAGAGATTTTGGTAATTTTAAATTCGAGTAAATTGTGAATCTCAAATTGACTGTTACAAATAGGAGAAAACTTTTGTAAAATAGTTTATAACAAGATTTACTTAAAAGTTATAAAAAAGAAACAAAATTTCTACTTTAAAAAACAAAAATGAAATTAAGGAAAGCTCAATTTCATTTCAAATTTAGAGACCACATAAATATATAGTTATCTTCATTACTACTCAGCCAATAGTAACACAATCAAATCTTAAGATACAAAAACTATGACCCAAGAAAACTATATAACAATCGTGTTACTGCATGACAGAATTAAGTCTCTACATCCAAAGTGTTATAATAACATATTCAGTACAACTGAAATCACCTAAGAAATATTTTCAGCTTATTCAAACTGGTATTTTAAAAAACTAAAACAGTGGTAATACTTTTGTATCTTTCTTTCAGGTTGCGTTACTGTTCTCAATGGAGAAATCTGATTCTTCATTAGTCAAACTGGAAGAAGAGTCACCAGCTGCAGCTCCTGAGGGACAAACTGTTCTAGGAGTGGCTGAAGTGTTAACCACCCAAAGAGGAAAGGATAAGTTATCCTTTGAAGGTTACATCTACCACCGAGACAGCATCAGAGACAACAAGTCTTACTGGCGATGTGAAAACCAGAACTGTAAAGGCCGTGCTGCAGCACTACAGAAAGATAATGTTTACACAATGATATCGGTGAGGAAACATAACCATCCACCAGACGCTTCACGAAAACATCTGATCAAAGCACTCAATGAATTCTCACACAGAACAAGAACTACATCAGACCCTCCTTCCAAGATAATAAAGGTGAATAATTTTAAAAATATAGAATAACAAACTGTATATAACTTGGCCAACATTTCTACCAAACTGTAGGATGTAGTTAATTGGTAAATTAAAAAGGGATAAGTTGACATTTTATTTAATGATTCACAGCTTGAATGATATCAGAAATAACAGCAAATAACTAAGATATTTTATATTTCTAAAATCAGAACAAAAATGTTAATATTCAAAGTAACTTCACTACAATATCCTTCAATAAAGAAAACACATTTTTGATAATTAAAAAAAAAAAAAAAAAAAAAAAGTTTTGAATACTGAAGGATCATAAGATGACAACTAATCCCTTATATATATGACAATCTAAACTTATTTAACCATTTTTATTTGTCAGCTGTGATTAAACTACTGAACAACAGCAACATCAGGCTCTCGGCTGATATTTCAACTGAATTGTTGTCTAGCTCAAATTATTAATTTCAGAAATTAATATGCTCTTTGTACTTTGAAATAATATAACTGAGTTCAAGAAAGCAGTACAAAAATTAAGCAGTTTTCCAACCATTCTTCTAAAATTATTAGCTAATTAAACTTAGGTTTAAAACAGCTTCTTTTCACTTTAGTATGAGGAAGTAAAGAAAAATGAAGGACTTGAGTTTATCACATTGCAAATTATCATTGCTTTGTTTGTTTTTCATAAGGTCTAGTTAAATCCCAACAGCTATACTTGTTTTGGTGTTTCCTTTGTTTTTGATGATTTAGTGTTTCACAAAAATTATTGGGTGGTTTTATTATTGTGACACTGCATTCATTCTTGCCCAGTCGTCTGTAATGGTTCAAGGTCTCTTACTATTTCAAATGTATCTCACTGTTTTTAGTTTATTTCATTAAACAGAATTTCAAACTTATCTAAAATTTTGTTTCTCTGTTTGTAGGATATAACCATTGATCTGCCTCCAGAAGCACGCCTCTGTTTGCCGTCAATAAGTGCTCTCACAAGCAAGGCTGGAAGAATTCGCAGATCACTTCAGTCCATGCCAGTGTCAAGCGACGACGATCTATTGATCAAAGGTGAAGGAGATCATTCGATAAATAGCAGTTACACCAACACACTGGCAGGAGAACCGTTTCTCTTAAAAGATGTTGTTACGTCTCTTGAAGAGAGAGCACATCTCAGGTTCTTTGCAACAACTGAAAATCTACGGCATCTGTCACAGGTGATACATAATAATAACAACTCGAGGAAAATTACTCAAACTCTTAAATTCATTCATTCCTAACAATTTCATTTAACAACTTGAAGTTTCAACGTATTTAGTTCCAAATCAAATTTAGGAACCCATTATCACAAGTTTTAAAGTTCTGCCATCTTTCATAAAAAGAGAATTTGTCTTGTTTCAATAATTAATCGTTAATTCAGGACAAAATATTCTATTGGAAAGAGGAGGTGTTGCCTTTTAATTTTAGTTTTATGAAATACTAACAATTAGATAACATTTATTGTCTGGGCTTATTATTCATTGAGTTTCACGGTTATAAAAATAAATCAATATTATTTAAGGCTGAAAAATAACAAACAAAATCCTAAGTCAAAAGTAGGTCAGGATTACTTAAGCTTAACAGATGAATCCCCCTAGACTTCTAAAAGTCAAGTTAAACTATTCAATTCTTGGGAGAACTTAAACCAATAGATGGATGGGATCTAAATGCAGTTTCAAATGTTTACAGAGGAAGCCACCAGTCTCCTGAGTCTTCCGCAAATTCTGCCCATAGAAACACCTTCAGTCCAATTTTACATTTATTTCTTAAATACAATCAATAAATAAATTACATGATTTTATTCTAACGATTTGTTCTTTTCAACAAAGCATTAGTTTATCAAAATAGTTTATTTTTAGATATGATATACTGCTTCATAATGCCAATTAGATGTAAATATTATTTTTAAAATTTTTTTGTTTATAATGCATTAATGTTTTTTTTTTTTTTTTATAATTATATTTTATTACTATAAATGTGAAGTCTTATTTGTCTGTAGTTAATCAATATTTTTTTTAATAGTTAAACAGTTGCACAAACACATTTTAAAACTTTTGTATTCAAAAATAAAGGAATATATTGTTTTTGTTATTATTATTATTCTAGATAATTTTCATTTATAATTACCAAGTAATTTTATCAAAGTAAGGACATATTTACAAAGGAAGCTTATATAATTGTAATAAATAAAAAGTTGTATCTGTTAATACCTTAAAAATATTAACCTATATATAAAAACAGGAGACGCTTGAATAATGAAAATAAATAAATAAAATGAAAATGAGAGTAATGTACAGAAAAATGCTATAATTTCTGATTAGAGTTGTCTCATAATTCATATTAATTAGTTGTCTGGAAAATAAAGAATAATCTTTCACTCGTTGCTCTTCTTTTTTACTTCAGATCCTGAAATTTTCATTGTGACATCATATCTTTGTTTGTGTCTTATATATTGTATGTTTGCAGAACTGTTAAAATATTAATAAAAATACTGACAAGCTACTAACAAATGAAACTTCAGATTTATAATAATGGAAAAAATATCCAAAGGGGACTATTTTTTTAATCTCCATATATAAATAATAACACAATCCGTTTATAAGAATGTACACACACTTTCAAGCTAACTTGATAAGATACTAATATAAACCACTTATTTTATTTAAGTTTTTATTTTCAATGAATCATTGTTTTCATCTGATCGATGTTATCTGTGGGAAAAAAATAAGCGACAACTCCAGAGATGAGTGGCTTCTTCTGTAAACCACAGTTTGGGAATCCACCTATATAATTGCTAAGGATTCTTAAGACTTAAAAAATTCACAATAAAAAAAAAATATTCACTTTAAAATTAAATTTTTTAAGATTTTTCTTGTTTGTAAAGGCATTGAAGTGTGAGCCCGGTAGCCGAGTGGGTAAGGGCACTTGGCTGCAGGTTGGAGGTGATGGGATCGACTCCCGGCCTCGGCAGAGGGCAGGAATTTTCACACGCTCCTTTCTCCGCCAAGCGGGTCCTAGGGTCTACCCAGCCCTCTGTAGAATGGGTATCGGGTTTCTTTCCTGGGAATTAAAGGCGGGTGGGCATCGGGCTGACCTCCCAACCTTAACCTAGTCCTGTTGGTCAGGAAACGCTGGGAGCCTTACCTCCTGCGCCCCTAGGGTCTGCAAAGGCCTTTTTGTGGGATTGCTTTAACTTTTTAAAGGCCTTAAAGTCCCATATTTAGTTGCAGTAGTCTGTAATTACTGAATATCATTGTAACCTGGTTTGATGTAAATAATAATGGGAAGTTTCTCTCTTTCCTTTATTTCATTATGCAATAATTATGCACTCAAGGCATATCATTTTTTGTTTGTTTGTTTTTTGATAAGTTATAATATTGCAAATTTATGTATTGTAATTTCTTTTATCCTTAGGCTCAGGCAATACTAGTCATCAATTCATCCTGCACACCAAATGTACAGCTCTGCTGTATCTTAGCTGCTGTTGGCTCTGAGTACGATGCAGAGGCAGCACCTCTACTTTTCATATTGATGAACCACCAGACACAGCCAGTGCAGGAAACATTATTTCAAGTGAGTTTGAAGTTGTTTTTCTTTATCATTGCTTAATGATAAAGAAAAATGACTAGCTTTTAACAATGAAACTGAACATAGATAATATGAAATTATTAACATTTGCCCATAAATCACATCATCCTTAAAATATAAATAAAATATTTAAAATATATGTTTTATAATGCAAATTTTCGGAAAGAGTATTCGATTTTTCCTTTTTCAAGCTACATAATAAATTAACAATTAAAATAACAAAACAGGATAACGTTGAGCATTAACTTATTTAACAAAATATATAATTAACACAATAATAAAAACCACATCATTACTTATTTAATTATCAATAGGGAATATATTGGATTATTGTTTGTAATTGTATAATACTCACTGGGTTCATTTATTAATTCTTCAAATTTCATATTTTGTTTGAATTTAACTTTACCATGTGTTGAGCCAAATTTACAAATCTCTCATTAACCTCTACACCTTCGTTTCTGTTCAAATTTTGACCTCTCGTATTCCTTATGAGAATACTTTCTATCACTTTTCTAGTTGAAGTATCTTTTTCAGTGTACAGAGTTTTTACATTATTATTAGGTCTGTGACCACAGTTAATACAAATGCTCCGTAATTTCTGATTTATCCATCTGATTATGCTTCAAATAATTTCCATGTCCCATTTTACGGAGGAAATATGGATTGGACATTTGCCAATCCTGTTGTAATTTTAGACTATACGAATAAAAAGAGATGTTTACAATTCAGAGGACTGAAACTGGACTCAGTAGCTTTGGTATTTGGAACAAGTCATGGTAATTTCAATAGTTTTTTCCCTAAATTTTCTGGACTAGAAAGAAAAGTAGATTTCAACTACGAATTTTGCAGATGACTAAGTTATTTTCAACAGATCCTGGTTGATGATGAATTCAAAATAGTCATCTTTGAAATGCTGTTCAGAATGGACTATAAAACAACAGAGATTATAACAATTTCTAGTTTCTTAATTCTCAGCATTTTTTATTTATACACTGTCTCTTCAGTTTCAAATGAAATCTTTGTGAAATACAAGTGAAATCCATAACTAGAGTAGACTAGAGTGCTCATAAAATGTAAAAAAACAAAACACTAGATCCAGTTCTCATTCCTTAGTCGAACTAGGAAGTAATCCCATGCCAATTAAAAAAAGGAACTTTCTGCAGTTCTAATTCCTACAAAACCTTTTTAATTCATGTGGTTATAAAGGAGTTGCAAAAATAACATTCTCATATCATTCCTTTAAAATTGGACTAGCGAAGATTCAATATATTCATTTCTCAAAACTACAAATAAGAAAAAATTATCAGGAAAGCAACTCTAAAAATCTGATCACATTGAAAAGGAACTTAAGATTCCAAAAAAAAAAAAAAAAGCATTTATTCAAAAGTTCCAAGAGTATGAACAGGTTCTTCCCTAGCCTGTTTCTTTGTATTTCCTAAGCTTTTTTTATTTCTGCAATAGAAACGTCACTCGTGGAAGTAAACTTTACCTTGAAAACCATTATTTTAAGAATTTTAATTGTAGTTGAGAAATTGCTCATAAAAACAAGATTTAATGAAAGCAGGAAGTTAGTTCTTTTTACAAAACCATGAAAAGTTTGAATTAATGAGAAACTAACTAATAAAATCACCATGAATTTCTCTAAATAATTTGTTCAATTATTTTATCATTGTAAGTTTTGGCATGAATTTGCATGGAAATATTATGGTCAGTGTGTCTTTCACTGAACTTGTAGCATAATTATAAAGAATTACATAAGTGAGCTTAGCTTAATAAATGATAAATGTTACTCATCAGAGATTGTGACACACAATCACATTACGATTTGACAGTTTGAATTAAATAGAATTTACTTGAAGCAAACAAAGCAATATTAATAAAATTCCAATGTTATAAATATAAAAAAAATGAATTGCTACCTATTGCACAAATCTTTTATCTTTTTGTCTATTCCATGTAGTACTTCAAACCACTAAATTAAAATTAGAAATAGAAATGGTTTGTCAAGCTGTCAAAAATTCTTTAATTAAGTGATTGGATATTTGCATACATGTTAAATGGGAATACGACTTCCAAAAAAAGTTTTCTTTTCCAAGATTCTAATGATTTTAAAAATGTGACCAAAAACTATTGTCTATGCTAACACGAAATTATTCAATCATCAATTACTAACTTAACACTTAATTTAAATTCAATATCCTGTAAGGAAATACACTTAGAGAGCTACAAGTTAAATTTTATTCCATTAACTGATTATAGCAATGTTGCTACTTTTTTGTTTTGCATCATTTTAGGCATTGGTTGATTTGATGGATGAAAACGGAGTTACTTTTAAGCCAGCTAATATTATGACTAACTTCCCTGCAGAAGTGATGCAGATGCTAAGGAAATTGTTTCCCGAATCCAAAGTCTGCTGTTCGTTCTTTCATTTGTGGCAGAATATATGGAATCAGATTCAGCAGCAAAATCTGGAAACACGATATGCACAGGACATATCCTTCAATCTACGAATGAGAGAGTTTGCTGCTCTTGCCTTCTTAGCACCAGAAAAAATCCCAGAGGTATAATTTATTATTAATTAACTAACTTTAATTTTCTTAAATGATTTTTACAACTTGATTTCTGCATGTTATTAAGGAATAACATGCAAAAGACTCACGAACACCGACGCATGAATAATTATTGAAAATTTAATTCTGTAAAAACTTTATTTCTTCAAGCATCCCGTGCTTATTTGACAGGTTAAGGACTAGAGCGCTGTTGAAAACCAGAAATCACTGAAGTGCGGAACCTAGTCTCTGTTTTAGCTAGCAAATGCACTCCGATAAACATAAATAATGCATTATACTGTATGTCACTTATGAATAGATGCAAAAGCTAAATATTTAACACCTAATGTTCAAAAGTACAGTAAAATGAACAAAAGCTTTTGTTGATTGAGAGAAAAAGCACTATATGGTTGCAGAAGAATTCAGGATATAGAATATCATGAAACTTGATATTATAGGTTAAAAAGCAGACCATCAAAAAGTGGGGGATGCCAGTAATTTAGTTCTTAATTTCAAAAAAGAATATCACTAATACAGTTAATTAAAAAGTTGATTCAACAATTTGCCAAGGCCAGATCTTAAAAAAAAAAAAACATCCTTTTTTTTTTGTCTTGTTGTAATTACTCAATTCTCAAGACAAAATTATTTTTATTAGGAACATAAGGTAAAAGCAATCTAATTAATTTTATTTAATGAATATAAATGCTGAAATTTTGCAGTTTAATTTTTATTATGTCAAAAATGATTCTTTAATTTCTTTTCTCTAAAGGCCTATGAACTTCTAGTACCTTCTTTGCCATCTGAAGCCAAAGGAATATGTGACTGGTGGGAAGCTAATTTCATCTACGAAAACAACAGTACGGAAAAGGAAAGCCATTACATTCCAACTGACTGGTGCATCAGTCGGGACATTATTCAGGAAAGCCTATGGTGGTTATCAGGGGCAAGGGACTGGCACCGCAGAAGTGAGATCTTTCTTCAGAAGGTCAAATCAAACATCTTTGCTTTGATTAATGAGCTTCAAAAAGAACAGGCAAAAACAGAGGCTCTTTTTATTAAGAAAATGAACCATGAGCCCAAGCGACAAAGAACGAAGAAGAGTCAAATACTTCAGTTGTACGAGAAGAGAGACTGTATGCATGTTATGGAATATCTGTGTATTGTAGCACACAATTTAGATTTGAACTCTTGAAACATAATTACACAAGCTATCTTCAAACATATGCAGTGCAATCGCATTATTTAAGTACTATATATCCTAAATTATCAATCCGTTTCATAATTTTTTACCTAGCCTTTCAAATTGCTGAAAAAGAAAGTTCTCTTCATTGTTATAGTTTTAATCTCACTGTACTGAGAAATGCAAATAATTTAACAATACAAAGAAAGAATGTCCTATGAATGAATTTTGGTGGAATGCTATCTTTCTCCAGAATAGAAGTACAGAATTTATTCACTCTGAACTAGTCAAAGACTGAGATTAAAAAAATTCTAAAACATTAATATTAATTAAAATGTAAAGCTGTTTTATATTTATTATAAAATAACAGAACTGAATGGTATTTTATATTATAGGCTTAGTTAAAAATCATGATTTTTATACATGTTTTAATTATTTTCATTAACGTTTCTTTTCTTATTTATGAAATTTTTTTTTTTTTTTTACAAATATTTAATAAAATTTTATTGAAAGACAATATCAACATTTTGTGGTAGAACAAACATTTCCTGAACAGAAGGTCAAATCAAACATCTTTGCTTTGATTAATGACTTCAAAAAGAACAGGCAAAACAGAGGCTCTTTTTATTAAGAAAATGAACCATGAGCCAAAGCGAACATCTTGTTTTTATATTAAGAAATGAGTGTTCCATTTTTGGATCAAGATTTACTTTCCGTCAACTTATCGTTTTATAGTAAATTTGAACTGAGTAGCTTCCTATGGTAATATTAAACTAAAAAACTGAAAAAATATGAAGGAAAGAAGAGTGCTTAAAATGAACCTACTCGATAATAATAAATAGAAGCTTCAGGCAGAATACCAAACAGTTTCAAAATACCATCTTCAGGGACAACTCAAACATACAGGAGAACACAATACGAACACTAACTGCAGTGATGAGTGTTCTGCTTCCTGTAATAGAATAGTAGGTTTTGAGTTTGAGTATGTGAAGTGTTTGAGAGGTGAGTTATTCTACTGGGTAACTGATTTGACATCCATTGAGTGGAATGAAGGGAGATTCTGCTTCATGGAAAAGTGTGACAGCGTAAGAACACGCAGGTCTTTCAAACATTTTTTTTTTTATGTTCACTGTTATGTATTGAGAAGGGATAGTCAGTCTGTCCAATGTAGCCTGAGCAGCAATGTGTATAGGTGATCCAACGCTGAAGGGATAGTTGTGTTTTATATTGGTTATGTGTATGGATCTGAAGGGAGAAGTGTTGCATATTGGTATGTGTGTTGGGAGGAAGGAGGGCATACTGGAGTTGTCTGATTATTCAAAGGTAGGTAGTAAAGAAAAGGGATGTAGTAGATGGGGGTTGTGAATTTTTTTAATCTCTTTTGTAGGAGATTAAGGCAGTTGTTTAAGAAGTGGGAGGGGTAGTTATGGAGGTGAAATATGTTAAGTATTTTTAGTTTAGTAAAGTAAGCTTTTTAGTTTATTATTAGGATTGTTGGGTGGAGCATTTACTTAATGCTCTACATATCACAAAAAGTCAATTGGGATGATTTTGGATAAGTGGGGTGTATTGTTTCACTAATGACAAACCCACTGCAGTAGTATAACCTATTACCTTTTCTCTGAAAACATACCACAGAATCTGGTTCAATGCCTAGAATTCTATCACCAGCAAAACACTAATTCAGTTATCTCTTCCTACATCCGTATGTTCATTTTCCGTTGTCGTATATGTCTGTACTATCCCTCTAAGAATGAAACAATGTGTTTCGAAACGTTTGGTAGTCTATTCCACAGCTTTTGTTTATTAGCAAATAAGTTTAAATTTTCTTCTTTCCTTTTGTTCATGCCCATTATGTCCTCTCATTATAAACAAAAATGTTATGAAGTCATCTACCAACACCATAATTTTGCAAGATTAGGTTGTTAATCACTGGATTTGTTTAATATGTAATCAAAAGTATCAGCCCACATAAGTGAAGGATATGATTTTAAATCACAGGAATACCTATTTAGAAACTAGGAAATACAATCCAGTTTTACCAAAAAATTAGATCACAAAAATTAAAAAAAAAAAAAGGAAATATTTTTGTTTTAAAAACAAAATTTAAAATGTAAGAAAGAAGAGACAGGTTATTGAAATATATACAGAGTGATTACAAATGTTTTGAATGATTTCAAACATTTCCTGTAAAATCGCTATTGCAGTTATGATGTGACGAATGATACAGTTGGATAGAGCACATGTTCAAGTTTGTTTTGTATATCTCAGAACTGTGAACTATGACCTACATTAATCACACGGCAATTGGAAACCCGAAGTACGCAGTCCTGGCTCATGTGACAGCAGTGGGTCAGTGGCTGATGTGCCGTATAACAAAAAATTGCCTCTGCCATTTGCCAGGTGTTGTTGTTGACAGCTGGGCGTTCACAGGTGAAGAAAATGCATACTGTGTTTTAGAATATCACGCAACCAGGTCACTTAAATTGATTGTACCATTTACAAATGGAATTCTTGGCAGATGGGTCATTCTGAAATTTGGTACAAAAACCATGCTGCACCACCTTCATCGACCTGGTTCCATGATATGCTAAAACACAGTATGCATTCTCCTCACCTGTGAATGCCCAGTTGTCAACAACACCACCTAGTGAGCGACAGAGGCAATCTTTTTTTTTTTTTTTTTTTACAAATGCCCGGGCTCGTAGACTGATCGTCTTTCTTTAGAGGGGCCAACAACAAGGGGCGAGATATGATGCCTTTAACCGACGAATCGTTGCCCAGGGTACGCCATAGGAGGCAGCATCAAGTGATACCCGCAGGAACGGACAGAAACAGAAGAAGAAAGAAACATCCATGCCATGACCGGGATTCGAACCCGGGTACCGGCATACTGACCGCAACGGCAGACCGCCGTCGAGACCGCTCGGCCACGCCGGCACGGCAGGCAATCGTTTGTTATACGATGCAACAGCCACTGACCCACTGTCGCATTAGCCAGGACTGTGTACGTAGGGTTTCCAGTTGCCATATGATTAATGTAGGTCAAAGTTCACAGTTCTGAGATATACAAAAAAAATTGAAACATGCTCTATCCAACTGTACCATTCGTCCCATCATACCTGCAATAGCGATTTTACAGGACATGTTTGAAATTGTTCAAAACATTTGTAATCACCCTGTATAAAAAAAAAAAAAAAATATTTTTATTTAAAATTCAGCTGTTTTATTTATATGGTCTAATTATAATTTGATAAATGCTACAAAAGAAAAGCAAGTTTAAATAAAGTTTTATTTAAGTGTAATACTTAAATGAAAACTCGTATTTAATCTTTCAAATCTACACTGGTGGAAAATGAAAAATGAACACCCCTAAGGAAGTGAATGGGAAACACTGTATTTGCGTGTGATACTGGTAGAGGCAGTAAATGCGATGATCAAAAGCGTAGCAAGGAAGCGAGTCTTGGCTGTGGACAAGCCAAGCCCCTATCAGCAGTTGCTGACCTGCCACAAGAGTGGTCGGCTATTTCCAGCACAGTACTGTGTGCCAAAGTGATGGTGAACGTTCTAGACTTGTCAGGATGGCATAGGTGAGCACAATTTGTGCAGTTAAGGGTGTTGAGTAGGTAGTATTGTGGGTCTGCAGGAGGCCGGATGGTCATTCTGGAGAATCGCTCAACACATTGGACATGAAGTGTCTGCTGTGCATCAGTGTTGGTGCCGGTAGTCCAAGGAAAGTGTAGATGTTCGTTAGTCTGGTTCTGGATAGCAGTGGCACACAGATGCATGCCAGAACCGCCGTATCATACGAGCAGCCATTGCAGATTATAGGGCAACCACAGCACAGATTATGATCATGAGTACTGCTCTCCCCTCATGCCTCACCACCGTGCAGACTGCCTCCAGTGGTGTCGCAAAAGAAGCACCTGGAGGGATTAATGGTGCAGCGTTGTGTTTAGTGATGAGAGGAAGTTCAGCCTTGGCATTAGTGATGGTCATTTGCACATGCGGCGTCGACCAGGTGAGTGATACCTGCCACAGTGTATACTGTGACACACAGGACTAATGCCTGGCAGGACTATAGCGTACAATGGTCATTCGCCTCCGATTGTCCTATAGGAAACATTGAGCAGTGCAGCGTACATCCAGAACATCATCAAGCCTGTTCTGTTGTTATTCCTGCAACATCAGGGAGATGTGCTCTTAGCAGGACAATGCCCAACCATACACTGCTTGTGCAACCCAACGAGCTCTCCAAGGCATTTGTCAACTCCCCTGGCCAGCGCGATCACCAGACCTGCTCCCCGTTGAGCATGTGTGGACTCGACTGGACGGCATCTGGCCCCGGTCTGCAATATCAGCAACAAACTTCACCAACTGCTTGACCAGGTGGAATGTACATGGGCCTCCATTCCCTAGGACGACATTCGGCACCTCTACGATTATCTTCATGCATTGCTGCTGGAGGAGGATACATAGGGCACTGACATGGTCTTTTTGACCCACACTGTAGCCACTGTACATAGGCGTATTACCCGTGTACATGATCACGTACAGTGTACGACCATTAGAATGTGTGAATAAAATTTCATTCACTTGGGATGATGGCTTCAAGGTGTTCATTTTCTAGCAGTGTAGAAACACTTAAAACATCAAGGAAAAACAAATAAAATAAAGACATAAATGATGGTAGGATGGTAATACACTATCTGAAAAAAGTATTCAGACACCATTGTAATAGTGGATAAACATTTACAGTAGAATGGGCATGACTGATTTTCACTGTGGCATTAACATAAATATATTTTTGGAAATTTCTGTCCTGCTACAGCTGCCCCAATTCAATGCAAATGATATTATTGTGAAATGGAAAGATTTAGGAGTAACAACAGCACAATCAAAAACTGATAGGCCACAAACTCACAACGTGGGAGCACCAAGTGCTGATACAACAAGTGATGTCATGCTAAAGCATAAGTTTAAGGGTGACTCATAATAATAAAAAAAAAATTTAAAATAATAGTAAAACAAGGTAGGATAGCGATTAGTAAACCAATCACAGTGCTTCACAACGGCTTCTGAGTCACCTTTACTTTAGAATAGACTGTGCCAGGGTGGTCTAGAAAATGCGCGCACGAGTCTCTTTGCAAACCCATGCTATCTTACCCACCCCTATTTATATGGAATAATCATCATTCTTAACTCAAACCTTGTTAATATACTGAATTCTTAATAATAATTTAAAAAAACTTAAGTAGAGAAACTGTGAAAAGATTTAAAATGAGGTGATGAAAATGAAGAATAAGAATTGCCCAGGAGGAAATCGAACCCACGACCTTCAAATTATTAGCACGATGCTCTAATCAACTCAGCTAACAGGTTACCTACAACATTCAAGAAATCCTAAAAACTGTCGCTTCCTAAGTATCTACTTTAAACAACATGATACTAATTTTAGAGAAAATAAAGTAGTTACCAAAATCCAATTCTAAAGGATTACATAACCAATATCCCATAATGTCACAAGTTGAGAAACTGTGAAAAGATTTAAAATGGGGAGGAAAAATTGAAGAATAAGAATGGCCCATGAGGGGATCGAACCCACCACCTTCGCGTTATCAGCACTACGCTCTAACCATCTGAGCTAACAGAAGCCGTTGCGAAGCATTGTGGGATATGTGTCCACAGACAGACAAACCAGGGATATAAGGCGTCTTTCAGAAGCCTAAAAAGGAAGTACATTAATGTAAGGAAAAATAAAAAACGTTAAGAAAATAACAAGGAAAAAAAAACCATGCGGACAATGAGAAAAAAAGTGAGAGAGAAAGAAAAACCAAAAAAAGTAGATATATGGATTCGAATCCACAACCTTCAGGATATGAGACCGAGACCTTAAGCATCAAGCAATAGCTGACAACTAAATTGAGATGGTTGCATTTCTAGCATTTAAGCTAATAGAGGAAATCCAATGAAAACAATGCCAAATATCTCTAACATGGGGGGAGGGCATTGACCCTTGGTTGGTTGGTTGGTGTTTTATGGCGCAAAAGCAGCTGCGGCTAAGCTGCGCCAAGAAAGGTAAAAAAGAAAAGAAAATGTAATGAAAACTAACTACATGTATCTAGCTAAAAAGGACAAAAACAAGAAAAGAACAGGTAGTGCGCAAAGCAAGATGACAGGATATAGGTAAAATGATAGGTATTTAGAAGAAAAGTAAAAAATCT
>JAFIDM010087048.1:0-21388 GCA_023159025.1 Thereuonema tuberculata
GTGGTTTTCTTTGCCTTCCTCAGTCAACTATTATGGAATGGCTTCAAACCAGAAAAGAGAAGATGCAGCAAAAAAACAAACGAAAGGAAGTAAACATCGGACCTAGGCTGAGACACACGAACCTCGTGGGAGGCTGCTGCCTTGATCACTAGGCTGTGCTTGATCGGCCGAATACTAATAATAATTTTCAACTTTTTGTCATGTGCTGAACATTTATTATTATTTATATCTATGTATTGTAAACAACTGAAAGCATGCGCAAATATTTAGAAAGAATTATAAAATATGAGTTTTTAGACCAACAGCAATGCATTGTTTGTCATCAGCGAGTAAATATTTCGGTTCTTACCAGTATATTTTGTCACGAGGAAAAAAAAATAAATAAAAAATTTCCTCGAATGAACAATTGATAGACAAAAAAAAAGAAGGCACTCTGCTATCAATTTATCGTATAGATTAGATTAGATTAGATTAATTGAAAGTGGGTGGCATGACTGCTGCGCACGTCGACCTGAAAGATCTTTTGTACTATCCCACAGAAAGAATGACAGACGGAGTGAAAGACTGGAAAGGATGGTGTGAGAAATGCAGGGGAAACGGGAGAACCCAGGGAAAACCTGCCCAGCGCGGATCGCCACCAGCAACGAAACCCACATGAGAATCTTGTAAGACAAACAGAAACAGGAAAAATAAAAGATAAGAGAATGATGATAAAATAATAAAAAAACAGAAAGTAGAAAGAAGCTTCATACGGAAAGTTTAGATCATGTTTAATAAAATCCTAAAGCAAAAATTAAAGTCAATACAGCTTTTAAATGGCAGAAGCTTTACGCTTACTTTTCACTAACATTGGAAGTACGTCACCTCGAACGCTGAGAACCGCACGAAAATGTGCTTAGAATATAAATCGCTCAGTAAAAAACAGTGGTATGAGTCATTCTCATGCAGAACTGCACGTCTTACCACGAGAGACATTTGAATGATCACCAACAGAAGAACTTTGGTAACTCAAACTAACAAAATATCGATAGTATTGGACCAAAAACACATATATTTCAATGTGGTGACTATATTCCTATATTTCCCTCTTTTTAAAATAATTACGTCATCATTAAAGTTGATTGTATAGCACAGAGTGAAGTCTGATGATGAAATGACGATCGTGTAACTTATGATTTTTCACATTGTAGTCTTACAAAATGTCTAATGATATTTCTAATGTAGAGCTTATATTACCAAAGAAGTACATATTAAGAGGTTGTTGTCTTCGGTGGCAATATCTGGAAATTAATTACTTGTTAGTGCAGATACAACATGCCACCGTCGGATGGCGCTACCAGACAACAGCTGAGGTTTCCAAGGTAATGACTCATACCACTGTTTTGGAATGAGCGATTATATTCATAGTATATTTCCGTGCGGTTCTCAGCGTTCGGGGTCACGCACTTCCCTTATAAGACAAAATATAAAGGGCTGTATTTCCATATAAAAATATGAAAAATTATTAACTTAAAAAAAAAGTTTCTCTTGTTGAATTTACTGAAAGTTCTTTTCGCAAACTTTCAGTAAATTCAACAAGAGAAACTTTTCAACAAGTCTCTCTCATTGGGGGGGGGGGGGGTAATGATCGTTTGCTAGCAAAACAAAATCGTTTTTTAGAAAGGTTTCTTACTTCTAATAGAAAGGTCTCGTTGCCGCCTTGCGGGGTAACTTAGTATCCCAAGTTTTCGAAGCACTATTCGTCGAACAAAATGCACAAACTCCAATGATGACTAAATTCTTCACTTAAACGATGCACTGACCCTTTGGATGAATACGGTTTCGTTGTGAAACTGTCTTATCCAAGGTGAAACTTTTCAGCACATTAGGTGAGACGTCAGGATGTCTTCCCTCGAGCACAAACTCTTGGACTGCGGGGCTCTCCGTGGCGCAGAGCACTTCTGAGCGAGGGGCTGGGGATTTCTTTCCTTGGCACAAAAGAAAGCTATTGTTCGGGCATTTGTTTTACAAAATTCGAAGCCACACCCAAGGAGGTACTGTGGTGCGAGCATTTACACGTGCAGGTTTTTGATCTGTGGAAAATATTCCGGATTCACTTTTGAGTTCCATTAAAATCATTGTCTCATCACAATGAGAACGAATACCAAAAGAAATTCCGCTCATGAATCCAAACCGTGTTGTGGTCGTCACCAAGGCCTTCGCGATGGATTAACCGGATCTTAGTGTCTCCTCTCGAGAAACCCAACCGTGGCACTAAGAGCCGGTTAATCCATCGCGTAGGCCTTGGTGACGATCGCAACATAAGATTGGTGCTAAAGTTACGATACCAACCCTCACACACACACCTTTTAAAATCCTTATTCTTAAGATTTGAAAATAAACTATAAATAAAATACATAAATATGGAGGCTACATTTTAAGTGTCAAGATAGCTTAACGACTCCAATATCTATTCTTTTTTAAAATCCAAATTTGGTGTTACATAAAAGTGATGACGAAGGAAAAAACTCACAAAATTAATAAAAAGTAAAACAATAAGGAAAATGGCGAAAATAAAGGAACGTGAAAAGGAAAGAAGAAAATAAACAAAAAGCACAAAAACACCGTGATAATTTAAGAGATTTTTCGTCACATTCTCAAATTTTCAAATAATTAGCCCTCTTTCAAACAAAGGGACCGAGATCATGCGGTCAAACTAGCCACCAGCTGAAACACATTATTCAAGATCGATTTTGAAGCAGCAGCTATTAATATTGTGCAGCATTGATATTGATAGTGTCCTATTCATTTCAATATAATAGCAATATACTTGAATGTATTTTTATTTCATATTTTTATCTTACAATGCAATCACATTTTTAATGAATGAATTTAAAGAGTGGAATTTAAAATTGGATCAATTCAAGGGGATCAGCGAATATTTCTATATGAATGCTCTAGCATTCGATTTTTTTTTTCTGAGAAGTAATTTTAATTTTTATTTTTATTTTTACAAAATGAAATGAAGTTGAAAAAGGTCGTTATTGCTTATGGTTTATCATGAGTTTTTCCCTTAACTTCGAAATTTCTTTTATAAAGTAAATCATACTTTAATTTATTTATTTAAAAATGGTTAATCGAATCGCCAACCATTTTAGACGGAAGTTTTAATTTTTAATTTTTTTTTGTTACCGGTACGGTACTTCAAATTTTAATTTAGATGATATAATTTAATATCATTTAATCAGAATTCCAATATCAGATTTGCTTTATCAAATGAGGACTGTATTGCTTCTTTAAAATTCATACTGTTTCTTTTGAGACATTTTCTTTGCCTGTAACTTCCTTGTATTATCCCGCGCGGTCAGTGTTTAAGGTTACCGCCCTTTCTGCCTGCCGGTCTCTAGTGATGGTCGCCTCTGCATCTACCCTCAAGCAATGCTCAGAAAACGAAACCATCAAAACAAAGGGAGTATAATTAAAAGATTTGGAACGACTGATCATGAAATTTACCACCTGTCTAATGGGATATTTTGGAGACCATCTGTATATGGATTCCGAAGCAAATCTTCTCCTCTCACAGTTTTCCCAAAATAACTAGACGTATAAATTGTATCGATCGACTTCTTAAGATGGGAGGGGGTTGCACACAATGACAAATTAACACGGTCGTCCATGATCCTTGCTAGTGCTCTAGTTTACATTAGCTATCATACATTATCTTACATTAGCTATCATACTTTATCTCATTAGCTTCAGATAAAGGTTTTTAGCGGAATTCTTCAACAGTATCAACATTCAACAAATATTCAACATTCAGTTGCTTTCTCTGGATCGTGGAATATTTTCATTTGTAATGTCTCTAATATTAAAATATTTACCAAACTGTTCAAATTGTCTTGAGATAATTTATTGTACAAAGATTAGTTCTCTGAAAAGTATGGTTGTGAGTTTGCATTTGTAATCGAAAAGATACAAATAATTTTAGTAACAATTCAGCATTAGGAACATTGATCAAAGACCATTTACCATAACTTTCTTTAATGTGATAGATTCTAAAATATTTCTTCTTTAGTAATTAAACATAAGAAAATAAAGTAATTCACGTCTAATTTATATCATTCCACACTATAACAACACTATAGTTTTATTGTCAGGCCGCTTTTGAGATTCTAGTCTTGAGCCTAGAGGTTAATCCACAACTGATTTTAGATCATAGGATGCATTTGACCGAAATACATCGGTACTAGGCTCCACAACTGACCGTAATTAATTCTCCGTTTCGCCTCTCAAAATAATTATTCATAAATTTTTAAAAATATGTCTTAAAAACTGGAATTTAAATTACAAATTTTGCAATTCGAAGGATTATGGAAAAGTTCAAGCTTCACAATTTAATTTATACATACGTTTAAGTGCTTGAAAAAATAAATAAATAATATATAAACAGATAAATAAACAAAAATAAATAAATAAATAAATAAATAAAAATAATTTCCGATTAACTGCTGTCATTAAGATTTAAACCAAACCGTTAAAACAGACAGTGAATATTCTGACAGCTTTTCAAGCTAAATAATTGATTTAGAATCCCCCCACGATAAAAATTGCAGTAATCTGAGGTACGTAGTTTCTGAGTTATAGTATTAAGGCAATCTTTCAATGTAGTTGCACCTTTCCAGTGGATGTAATATGCATCAAAATTAATAAGAATCTTTCAATTAACACCTCTAATAATAGGTTTAACATTATTAAAATTTTACATTCTTAGAATAAATAGTTCTTAAGTTATCGTGATTACATTTTTCCAATGACAGCATAATTGACGGTTTTTGATAGTAGCACCTTAATTACACTAGGCAACAAAATTAAACTTTTTTTCTGTATCTTTGATGAAAATAGTTGATCTTCATGTTCTCGAGTGTGCTAAACATGTTATCTTGTTTGGTGAAAAACGGTAGGAATGGAGTGTGGCGTTCACGTAACACGCTGACATTTACCGAATGATCAAGACAATTCCACTGCTGCAATCTAGATGCCAAGAGTAATGCTTTACCTTTAGGCACTTCCAAATCTCTTACCAGATCATTCAACTCACACTGTGTTACTTTCTATTGCTGCGTAGACTCCTCATTACACTGTAAATCAGGATCTTTCGATGTACTCAGTTTAGAAGGTAATGAGTAGCATTAGAGTCACTGCTGTCCTCGTCACTAACTATATAAGAATCAGGTGGAATGGGAACAGGTAGTCCATCTATATGAGGCACTGGACGCATAGCTAATCTTATGTTAGGGATACGTCAATACTGACTTTTTCTTCTTTGAAATACCATGTTTTAAGGGAGTTGTCATGGAAAAATAACAATTATTTACGTGGTCTAATGGTTCTCTCCAGATCATTGGAATAGCAAATCCCATTGACGATCTCTTATGATTCAACCAAGACCGAAGACCTTTGGCACAAGATATGCAACATATATGAGGGGCTCAGGGCTTGTGTTGGTCAACTTCTCTGTTGCTCGACACTGGAAATAAAAATAGGCTTCCAACACTGCATGATGTGAAGTAAGAAATGGTTTCTAACCATGATGTGGTTAGAAACGCTATGCTGTTTAACGTACGTGGGATTTCCACGGCAATTTCAGGACAGGCAAAGAGAACCCCCCCCCCCCATATCTGCGAAACCAGAGCTAATCTGAGATTTTATTGGTCATTTTCGATTTAGTAAAGAGCAAATGGTTTTGTTCAAGATACATTTTCACTGTTGCCTAGTGTAATAAGTGATTGAAAATCTGCGTTCCCAAAATAATTTACGAAACCATATTGATCGTCTGAGTAAGTTTATAAACGAGAAGAATTATATAAATTGAATCTGTGTTTGTGAACACTGTAGCACCACGAAGAATTATGCGATTAGAATGAAATTCATACCAAATATTACTGATATGCCTGTGCATAAATGATTACATTTTCAGCACAATACAACAGTTGTAACCTGAAAAAAAATCAGTATCTTGTGGAGCTCCACCAGATGCAATAAGAGCTGCTATACGTCGTTGCATCCAATCAAAGTGGCTTTGGATGATATACTGGGGAATTACTCGCCAGGCTGTTTATATTCAAGTCCTCTATTCGTCGAAGCCGAGATGCACTTAGTATCAATGGTCCCCAAAACCATCACTCATGGTGTTCGGCGAGAATGACGTTCTGCAATGAATGCTGGGAGAAAGCGCTCACCACGATTCCTTCTAATGTGTATGCGACCATGATTGTAGTCCAAGTAAAAGCGGGATTTACCCGAAAACACGACATGTTGTCAATCAGCACGCCATTCTCTGCATTCTAGGCCGTCGTAGCCTAAGGTGTCGATGGTTCAGGGTTAAAGGAATCCGACGCAAAGGGATGCATCCAATAAGTCCTGTGCGCAGCAAACTTTATCTAATTGTGGAAGCAACGCCACACCTGTTGCAGTGCTCCACATTCTAACTTGTGATGACTATATCTCTCTACAATTTTTTTTTTGATATGTTAAATAATACACCCACAGTACAATCATGAAACCACTCCAATCATTTGTAGACACCCTGTATACAGGGTGGATAGCCAATGAGATTACAGGAAAAGCAGGGCTGCAGGGATATCCCATAGTAGAGACTAGGAACTCGAACCAATCTTCATGAAGGACGGTGCTAATCCGACCAATGAAGTCAGGCGATACTGGGGACTGGGAACGTTGATCAGCGTCACTGGAAACGGACAATCTCTGGCAAACACATGACTTTGTTTACAAACAAAGATCGGTACTGGAGACATCTAGCGTTGATCGGCGTTACTAGACAGAAACAGTCACAGGCAGACACATTGGTCGGATTTGCCCGCCCTTTGCAGTCACACTATGACTGTTAAAATAAGGGATTTCTTATTTAATGAAAGAGTCTGTTTTTTTTAATACATTCTTGTCATAGATACTTCAGAGTACGTACCAAAAATACTGCACATGTTTTCTTTATTTGCTTTTATTTCACTAGGGATTGTTTTCAGGAATATACAAGATATAAGCAGTTAATAATAAATGTTACAATATAACACATAATAAATGAAAGATAAATTAATTACATTAGAATTGATGCTACTGTAATGATATTAAACTTTTAGTAATATTTGCCTTGTCATTGTGCACCTTAATAATTCAAGTTCACTAGTCTAAAATTGAAGCTAAGTGAGAGGTTTCCTCTGTCAATCAATTTGGAATTCTTTAAGGTGTAAAAAAAAAATAGGTAGTAAGTAACTAATTACACAGATTATTTAACGTAAGTAAAAAAATTTTATTGAGGCCCATACATAAGATTAAATTAAAAAATATTTAACAAATTAAAACTACAACTAATTTTGTCTTGCTGACAAACGAGTGACAAACTCAAGAGAACAAGGGGTTTATCAGCACATCTGTGTCCAATCAGAGAACGCAAAGATCATGTGAGTAAGGAAATACTGTCATTTGGCATGGAGAAAGCCCAAACAAGTTTAGTAGGGGTCCTTCTCTTAGCATCTGAATATTAAACGCCAAATGAATATTGGAAACAGCAGTCATCTTGTGATAACATATCCATAGAGAAACCCCAAACAAGTTCAGTAGGGGTCCTTCTCTTAGCATCTGAAGATTGAACGGCAAATGAATATTGGAAACAGCAGTCATCTTGTGATAACATATCCATGGAGAAACCCCAAACAAATTCAGTATGGGTCCTTCTCTCAGCATCTGAAGATTGAACGGATAGGTCCTGAATCGAAAGACTGCAACATAAAGAAATCCGGATAGTAAATACCTGAAAAGATAAATTAAAAAAATAGAAAAGGAAAATAAAAAAACAAATTTATGGGTCTACCGTTACGTTCTTCTTTTTTTTTTTTTTTTTTGTAACCATACTGGTAAATTGTTTTACCGAAATAGCATCGTTGTATGAAAGCGGATCAGTAAGGATTTGAAGGGACTCCTTACATTGTCGTAACAGATGTAAGATTCTTTGAATATGATAACGGGGCTTTCGAAATCCAAAATATCTCCATAATCTCAGACATGTGTGGCTTTTAACTGTAGTTCCTATTGCGAACAGAAATGGCATGCTGGGCCATGAGTTTGAACATGTGATTGTTGGTTTCCGCTATACATCTGCAAGTGACCCCCTGGCAATGTGAAGTGTACCCCCTCCCCCTGATGACTGCCAGGACAAAAAAAATTGGCCTAATTTTTTTATTTATGTAGTTAGATACAGTAATGGCACAAGTAAATTTATTACTAGATGAAATTAATACTTTCTTCAAAGCCAGAAAAATGTAGTGGTGGAAAGGAATAGAAATGTATATGAGGAGTAAGTGAGGAACACACAGGAGGGTTATAAATATTATGCAATGCCTTAGCAATATGTTTATTAAAGAAATAAACTGGGTAATTAGCCTATTAGATATTATTATTTTTTGAATTACGTATTTTCAGTTGTATTTTAATGTGTTAAATATTTTTCTAGTACTGTGTTAAAAGGTCATCTAGTTGTATTTTTAAGGTACTAAAATGTCATTTAATTTAATCTTGTGTGGTGGTCTCGACTATAAATCTACAAAGTGTGACGGTCATTGTGAACTAGTAATTTGTATTCTTTAATCAAAATCAGCGTGATAATATTATTTCGCACAAAGTTATATATGTTTAACTCGTTCTGTATGCCAATGAACTCGAAAAGCTAGTTATATGACCGGCCTAGTAAATGGCCTAGTTATGAATTGAAAATGGATTTATTTTACATATAATACTACAGTAATACCTTGAGATACGAGCATAATCAATTTCAGGACCGAGCTCGTAACTCGAGGTGCTCGAATCTCAAATCATTGTTTTCCATAAAAATAACAGAAAAAAAATTAATCCGTTCCGGCCTTAAAAAAAACTCCCATATTAGTGCAAATAATAATGGAAAAAACATGTTTTAATTGCTATAGAGACACATACACAAAAAAAATAGTATATTAGGATACCTGTGATATAAAATAAAATGTTGTTTAATGATGAGTTCTTACTGACAGACGATGCAGTAGCGGCTAATGGCGGTATGTGCGGAGGAGGGAGGGAGGGAAGAGAGTTGGCCCGTACGTAGACACTTGATTCCGTACCGTAGCTTACATGTACACTATGTAACTTACATAAAATTAGAATTAACTTAGCTTATCGTATTTTTTTTTAACTTTTTTATTTCCTTTTTTTTTGCTTTTTTCGATTTGTATCCTTCACTTTTCTTAACTTTTTTCTCCTAACTACCCTCACTTTTATTTGGCGCAGGCCTTTTAACGAAATACCTATCGAGGGAGATTTGTTTCTGTCTCCCTTTCAAAATGTTACAGAAATGAGTAAGACACGTGTGTCAAAAAGCGCCGAAGCACGACCAGTAGCGTCTGTAAGAGTGCTCGAATCTTTACTCGTATCTCAAAACAAAAATTTGCTCGAAGGCTTGCTCGTATCTCGCAATACTCGTATGTCGAGATGCTCGTATCTCAATGTATTGCTGTATTATTGTTAACCATGATAAGTATTATTCAAATCAATTACTGTTACCTGAAAACTTTTCTTGTTATAGTTCACTATGTAAGGAAAGTCGTCAACATTTCAAGCCGCAATTTATCAGCACTTAAAAAGTATTTCATAATAAAAGGTCACGGATAAAGAACTAGATATTCTAATTAAATCTGCGAAAACGTCTTTTTCAGAATATTTATTGTAATTTCCTTTTAAATACAAGTGTCCTAGGAGGAAAAGTGGAATATTCTGGGTAAATAACTTATTGGTCATTCTAAAAAACAGTTACAGGAAGTTTTGTTCTATTCCTACCGATTTTCCTAGAAAGAAGTATTGGAATGTAAGAGTTACAAAATTATTGATAAACAAAAGATATTCTGTACTTGAGACAGTGGAGCTTTACTTATTAGAGGAAGGACAAGACACCAAATTCAAAATATTCTATGTTCCGGTAGCTCTATCTTGAAATCGTTGGTAACAGACCACGCCTATATTCTTAGAAAGACCTCCCGGAATCTTATGTAAACAACTAAAAATACATAGTATTTTTGCGGAATTGCTCAATTATTTAATATTTTAAGTTAACTACTTGTGAAATACATGTATTATCAAACTATTTAAGTATTTTTTTTAGCTTCCCTCCTTCTCCGTAATGAAAGCTATCAATACTTTCAAACTACGATTTCAGTGCAGAAAGGATTTGTCAGAGAACCTAAATAACGAATAACGTTCTCAAACCACATCTGTAGGGAAGTATTTCATCTAATAGTAGTTGTCTTTCCTGGTATTCTTATATTTTGTAACGATTGAGTAATAGCAATCATATCATGTCTACTTTCTCCAATATGGTTTCCTCATGTTAGCTATTTTCATGTTATTTACTAATTAACTAGTTGAGTTTTACTCGTTTTCTTTTTTATTTGGCGGTTACTTTTAGTCTTGTGCGTTTTTGTTTTAAGTTTTTCTGATGAGGAGCTTAGTTTCAAAATCCGCCATCTCCAAACATCAATTTTAGGAAAATAGGGATTTGTTAATGCATTCCCATTTGACATGGCGGGCTTTGAAATAGCATTTTTATCGAAATCGTATCGCAATACATTGCTTTTGAAGTCAAACTGTAAGTAAACGGCGGATTTTGATTTGAACTTAGCAAAAACTCCATTGGCTCGGAATTTGCAATTTTTGGAGTTGGCGGGTTTTGAAACTAAGCTCCTCATATAATAAAAACATTTTCTTGAGAATTACTCTACAAATGACATAAAGTTACTTACATATCCAAGTCCTTTGCAAACAACATAAAGTGTAAAGAGATGCGATGTATTCCTTTCTCATTTATTGCATCACGATACAACTGTTGATGCTTTTTGACAGCTTCTTTTAAGAGAAAAATATTCTCATCTTTGGAAACCCTGTCACCTATCATCATGGCTCTACAAGGAAAATGAAAGACAGTCCTTGTCAAATTACAAACCAATGTTAACTTGAAAACATGCAGATCTTCTTAACATCAGGAAATGTAAACAAATGAATTATATAATGACAGCAGTCTTTCATATAATGATTTTTTTTTTAATTTCTGATTTAAATCTATTACAATTTATTATTTAATTTCCAAATTTTAACAGTAAATTGTAAGTCAAACGTTACCAACCATAATATTTTAAATTAATTTTAATTGATGACCACTAAAAAGTTGTATCATGAAAGGTGATCTCTTAAATGTTTAGTCAATTAATGTGTTTCTAAAATCTGTCTGCAAGTGACATCATGAACGTTTACTGAATCTCCTATAGATCACTTTGATTCAAACTTACTTGACAAATTCTGTTGAACGAACGAACAGTTTCTATTCGACCTCCTAAATATAAGCGTGTCATAGAAGCTTTATATGTACGAGCAACAGCATCTTTAAAATAGGCAAGTTGTAGGGTTAATAGAATATATACTTCACTGGAAATCTAAAATAAAAACAAAATAAAGATTAGCAATGAAATATAAAATATTTTATATTTACTGATTATAAATTTTTGAGATTTACAAACTATTTTTTTTTTAAAAATAAGCTTTTGGAACACTGTTAAATTTTAATTACTAATTTTACTATTAAAATCAATAATTCTTATTAAAGAAAATTCTTGTACATTTGTTTATTTTTACTTTAAAATCTTAACAAGCTCTTCCTATGAATCCAAAACATTATATAAATTTTGTTTTAATATATTTAGTATGAATTTAATACTTACGGGACAAAAACCAAAATGCCTATCAAGATTATCAGAACAGCCACGATCAGCAGCAAAGGAACAGCGTGAATGACTGCTTCTCCACAACGGGGACAGTAATTATAATGCGGCCTTAGATTATATTTGCAACCTCTGCAACTAGCCATCTAATATCTCAAATAGTTTTTAAAAATAAGCAAAAAAGAACTAATTAATAATTAATTGAACAAAAATTTGACAAACAAAAATCAGAAGGTTTAGATGCATACAAAAGTTTCTTTCTTTTTTTTTTTTTTTTTAGCAAGTTGTCGCTTTATTTTAAACAATATATAAAATACTATTCAATCATCACTTTCTATGAGCTTCTACCATCTCTCGGTTAAATTTCAGATTCCTTAGCGAAACAAATGCATCGGCTTGGAAGCAATGAAATCTCGGTGCATTTTCGTATCCAGCTAAACAATTGTGTTCGGATCACTGATAATCCGAAGGCGCAAAGTCAAGTGAACAACATGCCGGGGCGGGAAAACATCCCAATCGAAGTTACCTGTGGTTCGCTGGGTGTTAACAGCAATATGTGACCTAGCGTAGGGGAAGGTGTTGTACCTTGAATGATTGTACCTTTGACCACCCTTGCGAGTGCCGTCATCTATGAGCATACTTTAAAGGATTTTCTGTTTAATGTGTAACATTCCCACTATTTGCACCTTTAAACGTTCAGTGGCAGTTTGATCTTTGACTTGCAAGGAGTGAAAAATATTTTTCCAATTCCATCACCGAAAAGTAAATATTTTGCAAGTGAATGTTTCTTTAATAACATTGTTTTGTTTCTTTTGATTGTTATTTTAACATTAATGAGTAATACATATATGCCTATAGATTAACTGTTAGGACTTTTAAGATGACTGGATTAACCTGAAAATTGTAGCATGGCGTGAAACGTAAGTTCGACTGATGTTGTACCTTTGACCACAGCACGGTGTTGTTCTTCTGACCAGGTCAAAGGTACAAATTACTTAATAAGGCTAACGTCTAGTATCCGGCCCACCATCGGAGTGATACATAAGTTATGAGTTTGTTTACATCTTTTGGCGTGCTCCGGTGCGCAGGGATACATGACGTCGTAGTTGCCATAGTGATCTCAGTTGTTTAACCCGTGTGACCACGTGTGTTCCATGTGACCATGTGTCTTTCATTTGTGTAATGGCGTCGGTTACAGGAGCTCCTGCTGAGTTGACAGGTCCGGAAACATTACAGGGGTTACAGGCTGGTTTCTGTGATTTTAGTTTTTTTTGTGAGAATGCGAGATGGATGTAAGAAGAATGTAATTGATTTTTGTGTGAATGTGGGATTAATTGAGAAAGAATATAAGTGTCCAAAGTGTGGAAAAAGCATGGCGTTGGTTGAAAGGAAAGATGCACAAGATGGTTACAGTTGGTTATGTCATGGGAAAGGAAGAGAAAATAGGCATTATGTAAGAAGGTCTATAAGGTAAGCAAATATTTTATAATTTTTACATTTTACATTTGTGAGACTAAATGGTTATTAAGGTTGCCGCATTCTAGCAAAACGGCGTTTCATTTATTCCCTAGCTTTTCCTTCACCGGAAGTTCAAACATCTTACGTAAACTTCCGCTTCCGGTTTCGAAAAATAGTTCCAAATCCGCCATATTTGATGTCACGAAAAAATAACACCAAGAGCGGGGTGCCGTTATCTAGACTTTTACCCTTTATAATATGTAAATGTTTTAACTTAGTCATTTTAGCATTATGTAAGATGGATGGAAATTTAAATATTTTTTGCTAAATTTTTATTTTTTTTATCAAATCTTATCCAAAGAAAGTAAACAATCGATTGTTTGTCCGATGTTGAGTCTGATGTTGAATATTCATCAGGGGAAAGTGTTTTCGATCTCTCAGATGAATGCCATGAGTTGGAGAAGGAATTAAACTTTGAAAAAGAAGATTTAGTTGAAGAAAGTCATGTCTTTGTCAAGCTGACCAAAAAAAAAAAAAAAAAAACAAGAAATACTTTTTGGGTCAAATAAAGGAAGCAGCATGTGATTATTTTAAAGTTAAATATTTTAAAAAAAATACCGAAGATGGCGAAATTCATCCAAGAAGATAACCAGCTTTACGAATAGAACTACAAGAAATTGTGGCCAGGCTACCAAATCCAAACACAGCTCGACTAAAAGAATGTGTCTTTTGGTTTTTATTGTATAATGGAGAGTAAATGGGCAGGAGTAGCTACTTAAGCTATTAGAATTTATTTCATGTTTTATTATTTTACTTTGAATTATATATATATTTGCCAAATGTATACATTTCTGAATAAAAATGTTATTTAAATAACCTGTATCTAACTGTCAGTTTCTACTACCACCTGGTCAAAGGTACAATACCCTCCGGTCAAAGGTACAACACGTAGTTGTACCTTTGACCAAAAGGTATAGTTTTTTTGTAAAATAAAAATAAAATACTTATACTCAAAATATTATATATAAAACCGATGTAGTTGATGGCAGGATGCATGAAGATCATATGTATCCATTCAGGTAGGCCGCGCGGTTGGCGTAGTCGCTATGACATCGGCCTCTCACCTCTGAATACCGGGTTCAGTTCTCATGTGAGTTTCGTGATGGTGGACGATCCGCGCTGGGCAGGTTTTCTCGGGGTTCTCCCGTTTCCCCTGCACTTCTCCCACCATACTTTCTCAGTCTTTCTCTCCATCTGTCCATATTTCCGTGGGATAATACAATATACCTCCGGTCGCAGTGCTTGGCTTCTCTGCCACCCACATTCATTACATAACATAACATCCATTCAGGTAAGGATTTAGTGAAATTCATTTAGTGAAAACTGGTCAAAGATACAACACCTTCCTCTACATCAAATACTGCAACTTTCCGACTTCCTTGTCCAGTAAATGGTATTTTCAATTGCGTCGACAAAATGATTCAATTGATGATCATAGCTCTCGGCAGTGAACGTTTCATCCGATTGGCGGAGTTCGTAAAATAGCAAGCACTTCATATCCCACCAAATGTACAGGACAACGCATTGACGTTCGGTCTCTGGCATCAAAATTACCGACAACGTCGAAACCAATATTTGCAAGTATTCTGAGACAGATCTTCAGTAAAATGTAGCAAAATTGATTCGCATGCTTTAGTCCCGTTTTTCCTTTATTGGAACTCGTATCGAATGCAGTGGCGAATATAAAACTTTTCTTAGCTCATCGTATTCACTGCTGTTCAGTAAGGTTATGTTTATCATTGCATTATTCAGAGATATTGCAAAGACTTCGAAGCCAACTTTTAAAAAATGGTTGTGTCGGAGCGTTACAAAATTAGACTAAAAACTATTGAATACTGTAGACAAACTAGTAGTTTTTCTTTTTTTTAATTTGGAATCCATATTGAGAAATAACATAAATGTCGATATATTCGACTAGGAAATTAGATAAGTATCTAAAGTTTATTAATTGTTCATTAAATGAAACAATGAAACAATTGTTCATCTGAGTATTCAATTAGAGTCTCACAGTTTACAATGGCGTCTGGAGCACTGAGCTAATCGTGTATTCACTTTATCTTCAATCTCACATGAAACATCTAATCGTCTGGAATTCTTTATCACGTTCAATGTCCACTGAATAATTGTAACACTGATATCCTGGAGCACTATAACACTGTAATACTGCAATACTGTAGTTCACTAATAATCTTTACATATCAGTTCCAAAATTTAGCTTCGACTTGAAGCCATCAGTATTGGCTAATAGTAGATAAATGTAACTATAATTTATTCACCAATTTATACTTTAAATTAATAAATAAATCACTATTTATAGCATTCGAATAACTTCTTGTTGAGTTATATCTTTCGTTGAACACACTTAGTCTGAAGCACTAATATATTGATTTATTTTACTTTAATTCTTCTTCACTAATTCACTCGCGATATCGAAGCACACTTGACTTGATACCTTCAGCTTGCACCGTTCTCAATTTAATGTTTAGTTGAATCTTCTCTTACGTTAATTCGTCTAATTTAATTCTACTTTTGTACCGTAGAAATTTCTAAAGTTCTATCTTCGCCAACCCGGTTCCCTTTAATATGAAAAACAACACTCACATTTCTTGAAGTTCGTCTTCTCGTGGAACCAGGGAATTGGCAACTCTCTTCGGACCGTCATTCTTCAAAATTCCCGCTTCTCTGTCACTACTCCATTTGATACGCTCTTCTGTCTGGGAGAACGTCTCTCTGCACTGCGCAAACCACTAACCAATCGGGAAGCGACGCTCCTCACATACGTGTTCATGACGTCGGATTCGGACTGACAACAGCGACGTCATCACTTAATGGTGACTAACTGAACGGAGCTGCTTTGCATCCTTTTGTCTTTTTATTCAATAGCATTTCTTCTGTTATTTTCTTTAGATTTACTTAATTTTAATTTACATTAGAAGCCACAAATAAAATAAATCTCATTAAATAATAATACTTTAAATTCCTTCAAATACATCTAATAGCTTAATTTTAGATTCAAAAATCATCTAAATGTAATAAAACAAATGTTTAAATTTAATTATCTTTGATCAGAAACTTGCTTATTTTAGTTGTATTCTAAAAGACAAAATAAAATGTAAACGTAAATGATAAGAATAATGGGCGAGACCAAGTTGTATACAAAAATGACCTCCTAGTACAGCTGTTTCACGCTAATATGGCGATCATTAGCTAGGAGTACTCATCAGTATACAACCAGGTCTCGGTACACGGACCTATATGAGAAATCGTCGGAACCAATGTGGAGCCCGCAAAACTTAAAACAAACAATAAAAAAAACTCTTCGAAAGGACAAATTGCGAGAAAATTCATGTGCACTCTACACGCGGCCGCTATAAATTTTTTTATCGCATAAAAATAAGAAAGCGTAGATAAATATCATTATTATGAATAATATTTACCTGCGCTTTCTTATTTTTATGCGCTAAAAATATTTATAGCGGCCGCGCATAGCGTGCATATGGATTTTCTCGCCATTTGTTCTTTCGGCGAGTTTTTATTATTTGTTTAATTTTTGCGGACTCGACATTGATTCAGATATAAATGATAATACTTTATCATTATTTCTGCTTTCACAAAGTGTCTTTTATTTTTTCCAAAAAAGAAACTGTAATTCTTGGCTTCAGGTGAAATACCGATATTGTTAAGACTATTAACTGATTTCTTTTTTTCAGATGTATTCTGTCAGCAACTGTATCTTTCTAGAACAATATCAAAAAGTTCACATAACGTAGATCATTGCAAACAACTGCTTAAAGGAAACTCATTTGCGAATTTTGGCTTAATCCAATTCTGATATTTTTTTTTCAGAACGTGATTACGTGCCGAAGTTGATTTGATCGTCAGACCAAAGACATATACAGTGTAGTACATTACGTAAGAAACCTATATGGAGTATGCATCACTAAGTCTCAAATAAAGAGAGTAAAAAATAAAAAAATAAAAACTCCAAGCTTCATTTGCGTAGTAGAGTCACTTACGGGTGCCATTTGAAACCTGTGCTAACTGTGAAACGTCGTTATGTCCGTCCTCTCAGACATCACATCGTCTTTAGTTTTGAAAATTATTAATAAAATGAAACATCTAATCAAAAAATTGCAAAAAAATGACTGTTGCTGGACTCGGAACATATAGATTAAGTGCCTCCCGATTTGACTGTTAAGCCGCTAAGGATTGCTTATAATTTACCAGTGGCCATTCATGAAAATACGAGAAATGTGGTTTTTTTTTTTTTTTTCTTATTGCTGTATTTTTTTAATTATGTTTGAAACGAAATTCATGCAAACTTCCCTCATTAGATAATCTTTCTAATTTCTCCAATTCTTACTTACCTAAGCAAACTAATAAACAATTTCTCGGAAAGTTCTAATAATCTTTGTATTAATACCCGATATCAATCTCATGAAACAGGATCTACAATTTTTCAAACTTTTTCGAAAAGAATCAAGAATTTTAGAATGTCAATAGTTTGAACTTTTATAGTGCATTTTGCACAATAATATCCAGCCCTGCTTTTCCAATACTAGCTTACAACTAATTCTTTAAAGTCGCGAATAATGGAAGTTTGCACATTGTAAACAATACTTGTGTTTCAGTCTGCCTTTGTAGCAGAACTCCAATGAGTGAAAGCGTTGTTATTAGACAAAGAGTTCCATATTTTTCCAAATTGTGTGTTTTTCTCTCTCTATAAGCTGTCAATATGCAACAAAAATATTTTATTGTAAATTTACAAAGGATCCTCTATCATCATTCAGAAAATTCATTATAGCTAATACTTAAGCAAATTTCGAAACTTCATCAGAACTCTGGTTCTCTCTATCACAATCTTGACAAGCTGTTTCAGCTCTTAGCAAAAATATACAAATGATGGGAATAAGTTTTTCTCCATTGAATCTGCTCTGGAAATTTACAATATTGCAAACACATTTTGAACAAAACACGTTGTCACATAACTTAAAAGGCTGGATTGAAATAATAATCAACTTTTATCATTTGCTGTTTTCCTCTGTCTGTCTGTCTGTCCGTCTGTCTGTAACTCGATATAATTAAGCTATTAAGATAGATCCAAGTTCTCAATGGTACCATTGAATCAAGGGTACTCAAATTGGATGAAATATTAGTTCATTTTGTCATTCCATGTTCTTTCCATTAAATTTTAACTGAAATTCTAACAAAACATACGTTCAAAACCAAATAATTTTGTTATCACTGCACCGATTTTGATGAAATTTGGCATACTTACTCAGTTTTTTACGCTGATTTTGAAACTCAAAACCATTTTTGCCGTTCAGAAGTTAGCGCAGTATTTAGATTATACAAAGATGAGTTTTAAATGCCTTTCGGCGTTATGAGTCAATAATAATAATTATTCTTTAGATATAATTAAACTTTAGATATGGTTGGTATTTCGTTTTTCTTTTTGGGTGAAAAATGAACCTTTAGATTAAACTCTCAGAACCTATATTACAGGTGAATAGATAAAAAGTACACCTAAATAGGTCTGACAAACATTAAAAAAAAAATTCAAATCAAATCATCAATCGAATCAAATATATATATCAACTTATATAATTTGCTAAGTTCGTCTGTCTGTCTGTCTGTCTGTCTGTCCGTAACTCGATATAATTTTGTTATCACTGCATCGATTTTAATGAAATTTGGCACACTTACTGTTTTTTATGCTGATTTTGAAACTCAAAACCATTTTTGCCGTAGAAGCTTCGTTCAGAAGTTAGCGCAGTATTTAGATTATATAAAGGCGAGTTTTAAATGCCTTTCGGCGTTATGAGTCAATAATAATAATTATTCTTTAGATGTAATTAAACTTTAGATATGGTTGGTATTTCGTTTTTCTTTTTGGATGGAAAATGAACCTTTAGATTAAACTCTCAGAACCTATATTACAGGTGTACAGGTAAGCAGTACACCTAAATAGATCTGATAAACATTAAAAGAAAATTTCAAATCAAATCATCAGTCGAATCAAAAATATATTTCAACTTATATATTTTGCTAATTTCGTCTGTCTGACAGTCTGTCACTCGTTATAATTAGGCTATTAAGATAGATTCACCATCATCAGAGAAGCCTAGATTCTAGTCGTAGACAGAAAGCTTCATTGCTGTAATTCATTCATTCCTTAAAATCTAGGCTTAACTTTTGTGATGTCTCCCACTGAAAATATCGACACATAAAAGAAGCAAAAATTCGATTATTCTACTCATTAGAGCCTTGTAAATTTTAAGGTTGATTTATAAGATATCTAAGTTCGTATTCTCAGCTTTGAATGTACAAAATTAGTTATAAAAAAATTTGATTTTACTGTAAGTTCCTTCTCACATTTGAAATGGTACAACATTTTTGAACGACAGACGATAGAAAAGGAAAAGGACAATCAGACGCAGTTATTTATAAAAAAATCGAAACTTTAGAACTGCTTTTTGAGACTTGAGCAAAATTACAAAATAATTAAAGAAACCAAAAGAAATAGATTAAGTAAATTCATATATAAACAGCTAAGATCAGTGTAAGTCATAATTTGGAAAAATGAAGCAATTCAGCTGTATAACATATTGGAAATTTGTTTTTCAAGAATATGAAGAAATAATGATCATAATTTAGCTAAAGGTAAATAAGTCGAAATTTAAGTAAGAAGGATCATTAAAAAATTATAAGTTAATTCGCTGTAGTTAATGTCGTAGACAGATGGTGTGAACACCAATTTATTGTAAACGTGAATTTCAGTGGCTTAAGTTGTGTCGATGATTGGACTCCGAGAATTATTAGCTCAGATGAAGATACTAAACTTAGGGCCGAGTGCACCAAACAACAAACAAAGCAGTCATTAGTTATGGAAGCGATAGTGAATAACCGGCCGTCAAGTAGAGTTGCTTGCACCAACGATGTTTCGTCAGTCCTTTACTGATATTCGCTAAACATCTAACGTGTTTATAAAAGTGGCTGCGATTGATTAACAACGTCACTTCCGGATGTCTGTGCATTGGCGCAGTATGTTACAAAATGGCAGCCTCCACAGAGTAGAAAAAATACATGTGGCCAGAATTTTTTTTATTGCCGATACAAAATGTCCCGATAAGAATCATCACAGGAAGTAAACTTATTCAACATTATTTTCGGAATATTTAATAGGAATAAATACAGCTACTTCATTGTCAAAATCACAGGAGTCGGTTTCAATCGACGCCAGCCATCTTTAAACGTTGAATGAAGGGGGGCTGATGGGAGTATTCTATTGGATGCCACAATTTTAACTCGCCAGTTTCCGAGCTGCTAAAATTTGGTATCTGATCAGCGAGTTAGCGGCTGTTAAAACCCCTCATGAACATTGGTGAAACAGAAAATGTCATTTGATCGTTGCTTTAGCAGCCATCAAAGTTAACGGAGGTTTGGTGCACTCGGCCCTTAAACTGATTAATGATATTACAAATTAATTTTCTAGCTCATTATCATTCACTTAGAAACATTAAAAACTAATTGAAAATAAGAAAAATAAATGTAGCATTAAAAATTCGACTCATCTAGTAAAACATGCATAAACTAGACAGAAAGAATAAACAACAATCTGCAATAATTGCTCAGTCATTCTTTTTCAGAATCAATGATTAATTAATCACCAAGAAACAAATTATTAGAAACTTGTAATTGAAGATTACGCAAAATGTTGAATATATTTATAAAGCTTTGAACATGGGTTTTATAACTGAATTAATGAAAACATTCCTTAAATGTAAAATATATGAAATGAAGAAGACTTCTAAATGAAAAGTAAATAGAAAAGTAAAACATAATGTTTTTTTTTATGTTCTAAGAATAATCGATTTAAAAATTGAAAAACTTAACGAAATATTGAAATAAGAAAAGTAACATTTAAATTTTGTTCAAAATTCAACTGCAGTTTTCGAATGAATCTTCTCGAAGGAAAACTCTCGAAAGAACAACTCAATCTCTAAAGAGGTTTCTTTCATCTAGGGACAAAACTTTAATAAAGAAGTCTTCCTGCACGACCTGAGACAAAAACTTCACAA
>JAFIDM010087081.1:2983-15275 GCA_023159025.1 Thereuonema tuberculata
ATATACTGTTCGGCCACTTTATTAGGTACAACTCTGCTGTGCGCATGAATCTCTGGACCCGTCGTGTCTCACAACAAATCTTCAAGCCGGTGGGGGCAGTGTCATGGTGTGGGGGATGTTTTCCTGGCACACGTTGGGTCCATTCTTACTTCTGGAGGCACGTCAGGTGGTAGAGCATACCTAAACATCGTAGCTGATCAAGTGCAACCCTACATGTTCAGTTTATCCTCCTACAGATGACTACTTCCAGCAGGATAATGCGCCGGTGCACAAAGCTCGCATCACTATGGGATGGTTTGAGGAACATGACGATGACTTTTCCTTGCTGCATTGGCCCGCTCAGTTCCCGGATCTCAGTCCGATTGAAAATTTATGGGATGAGCTAGAACGGGCTGTTCGCTATAGGCCTACACCTCCATCCAATCTTCAGGAACTGCATGATACACAATACCTGAACAATGTTTTCAGCATCTTGTGGAAGCCATGCCTCGACGAATTCAAGCTGTTTTGAGGGGTAAAGGAGGCCCAACACGCTACTAGGTAGGTGTAACAAGTAAAGCGGTCGGACAGTGTAGATTCTACATTTTATTAATATTCAAAATGCGTAAGATAATTAGGTTGTCATATAAATGTAGTTCCAAATTTAAAACAAATTCACATTTATGATTCCTAGATCATATTCATTATGGTTCTTAAATCACATTTCTTGAGTGATCTGTTGTATCTAGTATTTTTAGTCTTTTATATAGACAGGGTCAATTGAGCTGTTGTAGCTAAGTATTATTGCTATATCTTTCACTAGACTTTGTTTCTAATAGAATATTTGAACTTCTTTCCACACCATAAAGCTCCACATCATAAATAAGTTAAAGAATAATGTATTAATCAAAGCTACCTTTACAGTTTTAGAATAAATAATTCTTTTCGACTGTTTCAGTATGTAAAATCTTTCTTTTTAATATTAGAAATTTCGCTTTCCAAAGATACCTTTCAATTTTTCCACAATAAAAGAAGGTACAGTAAAAAAAATAATAAAAACCATGGAATGAAAAATAGTGTAGCTGCATCAGTTGTTTGTATACGGAAATATGAAAACTGTGTTTATATAGGATGAATAAAAGTACAGAGGATTAATGTTTACTTTGCTCTTATTTACTGAACAGAGTTGAGGGCTACATTCACTTCATCATGAATTGTAATGATTTTCATTGATTTAATCTCCATTGGCAACTTTGTTCCCAACATATTTTAAGAGGACGACAAGATTAAATTATTAAAAAGTTGTAGTAGAAGATTTTCTTCGTAGACTAACGATATACTAGAAATATTTGAAATGTACTTCAGCTTTTTTTTAGGTCCATATCTGTCCATTGCTGAGGTTTTGTTGTACAGTATTCACTTTCAGTTACTGTTATTGATTTTCAAAAGAAGTAAATTTTGAAAAAAAAAAATCAGTTGTCAATGTAAAAGAGCTTTGAAATAAATATAATGCTTATTTTTGTCAGTAAGCGTCGTAATCTATTAAAACATAGATTATAACCTTTATAAAGAAGAATGGAGATTATGAACATTAATGTTCTTTGAGATTTAATATTCCTTAATTTATAATAAAGTTTATCTTGTGTTTGAGAAAGAATCGAAAACCTATTTAATTGATTTTTATTTTACATTTTCGTTAACTGCCGTTGTTAGAATAATTATTGTTTTAATTTAAATATACTTGTGTTTTTAGAGGATAAGTACTTATGGATTTCTTTTTTAATTTAATCTTCTCCCTAGTAAAATATTTATTCACTTATATGCCTTGACTCTTCTTATAAAATGATCCTTTTAAGGAGAGAGACAGAGAGAAAGGCTGTTTCATTTTTAATTTTTAATCCACAATGTAAACTTCTCAGTTTACATTTTCTTGTTTTCTTAGTCTTAGGCTCACGTAATGCGACCCTTTTTTTTTTTGTTTTTGTTCATTACCTTTTTTTTTCTTCAAAATCAAAGACGTTCTTAAGAAGATTTTTAGTGAACTTTTAATTTCGTCTCTATTCTGCATCGTGTCTTGAGGCCCTTTCACTCGGCGCACTCGAATCGTGTCCGCATCAATTTTGTAGGATTACGCTAAAGTAGCATGAATTATGTACGTATGAAAGGCAACAAACGAAGCTGGAGGTCATCGTCGGATACATTTCACCGCTATAAATATTTACACATCGTAGACTCACAAAAGTGAATTGGTATCGCTAATCTCTTATGAAATCTGCATCATCCCAGCAGCAGATGGATATATTTTGAGATCCTATTGAAACAACTATTCTTTTGTGTGACTATTCTTGGCCTATCAATTCAAATTTTCAAGATACATTTCATGTGGAACTTTCTATATTGCGTAATCAAACTAAGAGAACTAGGATAACTTCGCCCTCATTTCAAAAAAGTTTCAGATTTAATTTAGTAGCTATAAATTGCCTATAGTATAGTTTGTAGGAATCCAATACGCAAACACCATTATAAAGCAAATACTGTATAAGGTGAAATTTTGTCGACTGAACTTACAGAAGTGATAATTACATCATCTAAAAATAGAACACTCAAATAATATTGTACAAGCATATGCCGGTAATAATGCCAGCACGAATTAAAACTGCTTTTATTTCATCTATTAAAAAAACTGAACATCTTCCTCAAATTTTCAATGCCTTCATGATTACTTCGCAAATCGCCAAGAAATAAACTACAAATTACAATAAAAATGTTTTCATGATTGGATTGGAACGCGAAATTTATTCCTATTTGCAATGCTAAAATTAGCCTTAGTGATTAGCGGATAGGGGGCTTACTGATTAGCGGTATGCTGGCATAATTAATTCACTTAACTAGGAAATAGTTAGCGGATTCTCTGAAGTATTGTTACCAGCGTTGCAGATATTATTGCCAAGAACTTTCCTGAGGCAGTTAACTAATAGCATGTGCTTAGTTATTGCTATTGAATTCTATATGCCTCTATACTGCTGAATTTGATTTTGTCTCAAGTTTTTATTAGGATGTTCAAATTTTTCATACTAAGCGAATTAGCCCTAAAAATTCATAATTTAATATAATTAAGGCATTTACTGAAAAGCAAAAAGTCGACGTCATGGCAAAGAAAAAGAGATTTTTTTATTCTAATAAAACAATAATATCTTACAACATTTCTCATAAGAAAATAAGCTAAATAGTTTTCCTAAGAAAAGATTAATGCTGTACTATTTTCAGCAAAAGTCCAGATTTTTAAGAAGGAATCTGCAAATAGTTTTAGAAAGGTCTATCTAAGAGTACGAGGAGGTTCTTGGCCTGTTTCATCTGAATTCATGTTATTGGATAGGATATGTTTCGAGTTTCACTTTTTAACTAACTTTTCGAATTAGTGATTCGATTTTTGAATTTGTCGCGCATTACTGCCATACTTTATGTAAGTCAATGATAGCTAGATATCTCAATATTATACTACGACTTTATTTTTCCATTTATTCTGAAACGTTATTTGTGTTTTTTTTAGAATTGATACTTTCATATACTTAATATATTCAGCTTTTTTTCGGATACCAAGTTAAAATAAAAACTTAATCGATTATCGATAATTACAATAAAAATAATACCTTATAATTTAAATAAAAAAAGTATTGTCTCTATAAAGGTTAGTGATGAAGAGTTTGTGTTTTTCACTTTATTTTTCAACTATTCTATTTGTTTTTCGATTTCTTTTCCATTAAGTGACAGTTAAACCCAAATTCCTAATTGACAGTTTAAATTTTGCGTTTCTTTCTGTTAAACAGCAATGTTTTGGCTGAATATTGTAAACTTGAAATAAATAAAAAAAAAAACATTTTTTTTCTGTTATTAAATTCCATCATGAAATGGAAAGAATTACAATCAGGATTCAAAATAAATATTCAGATTTGCAGAAATGATCGAGAAATAGAATTAATGTAGAAATTGACAAATTACGTCTGGCGATCAGTAGCACAATATAAATTGCAACACATTCAATGTTTGGTGACTCATTTAGTTTCCTAGGAAACGTACTAATATGAGCCAATAGCACTTTATACGTCATCAATTAAGATAAAACAAAACAAGCTATTGCTTCTCTTTAATCAACCAGAGATATTTCCAAGAATGCATTTTCTGAGCTATTGATCATCAAGTCGCCAATAATTCTGTTAAAAAATAACGAGTGTAGAAGTAAGAACAGCAAAAAAACAAAGATTACAATAAATTTAGATAACAGTTCCAAATTGAAGATTAAAAGTAGAGAAAAATTATTCATAACATATCACTAGTAAAGATAAACTTTAAAGATAAACTTTAAAAAGAAAACCCATTTTATGAAATTAATGTCAATTCTATTTTATTTTTTTCTCTCTCCTTTCATTTAAAATAGTGCATCATGAATTTAAATACCAAAACCATTAATTTTAAAGCAATTGCGAATTAAAATCTCGAAGAAAGTACAAGGTAGAGATAGGGATTAGAAAACTAATCAGTGTTTCGCAACGGATTATGAGTCACCTTTACTTTAAAATAGACTGCGCCGGGGTGGTCTAGAAAATGCACGCGCGAGTCTCTCTGTGACCCCATGCTATCTTACCCACCCCTATTTATGTGGAATATCCGTTATTCTTAACTCAAACCTTGTTAATACACTTAATTCCTAATAATTTAAAAAAAAAATAAGTTGAGAAACTGTGAAAAGCTTTAAAATGGAGAGAAAAATTAAGAATAAGAATTGCCCATGAGAGGATCAAACCCACCACCTTCGCGTTATTAGCACGACGCTCTTAGCAACTGAGCTAATAGACCACCTACAACATTTAAGAAATCCTAAAATAGTCGCTTCCTAAGTATCTACATTGAACAACGTGATACTAATTTTAGAGAAAATAAAGTAATTATCAAAATCCCAATTCAAAAGGATTACATAACCAATATCTCATAATGTCATAAGTTGAGAAACAGTGAAAAGATTTAAAATGGCGAAAAAAAAATTGAAGAATAAGAATGGCTCATGAGGGGATCGAACTCACGACCTTCGCATTATTAGCATGACGCTCTAACCAACAGAGCTAATAGAAGCCGTTGCGATGCATTGGGGGATGTGTCCACAGACAGACAGACAAGCTGGGGATATAGGAGTCTTTCAGAAGCCTAAAAAAGTTTCAACCAACAGGGAAGTTCCTGCATCATTATAAAGAATTATAAATAACTTATAAAGACATTAAAGAAATATTGAAAAAGTTAAAAAAGCAGAAAGTACCTACATATTCTGACATTTTCACCTCATTATTTTCAACCTTTTTAATTATGGCCACCAAATCCAATTAATTAAAACTGTTCTTTAACTACAGATTTTTTTTTTTTAATTTACAGTATTTTTGATTTTGATTACATTTTACACCCGTTAATATTAAAGTATCTAATTGCATTTGAGAAACAATGAAAAATAATGTAATCTTAGATCTACTTAAGAATGTAAAATATTTAATATCTGTAATTATTCAGGAGTGTTTGGATTTAAATTAATCAGCTTTCCCTGGGTAACCAGATTTTTATCTTCATTTGCAGATCTACATGACTTTCAGTAAATTTGATTATTACATATATTAGAACTTTGATGGATACATCTGGAAATGATAAGACTGAGAGCCTATGAATTCTATTTATTCATTATTCAGATGTCTCCTCTCAATCCCCAGCGATTCCAAAGCTTTTTCCTTCATTTCCCTCTTATTTTGATGATGACGGCTTTTCCCTAAACATTCGTTTCCAAATAACGTCTTAAAGAAATTTTGAGTCGAGAAAGACGAATGTAAGACGTAGAGCAAAGGGAAATCCTCTTTCGAATATCAGACCGAATGCAAACGTCTCTTCTTACCCACTTGTTTGGCCTGACTGCTCCACGTTTCCTGGTCTCTTTCCGCTTTTTCTTGTTGATCTTCTTGAAGTC
This sequence comes from Thereuonema tuberculata, assembly GCA_023159025.1. Taxonomy (NCBI): domain Eukaryota; kingdom Metazoa; phylum Arthropoda; class Chilopoda; order Scutigeromorpha; family Scutigeridae; genus Thereuonema; species Thereuonema tuberculata. Next base: position 8,961 of record JAFIDM010087081.1, read on the forward strand.
GGCGATTAGAGAAATAGACCGAGTCGATTCGTGGGTGGGTGAAATGAGAAGATGGGGCACTCAATTAGAAGAAAGAAAAGAAAAAAAAAACATGGATTGGTTCTTCGAAAAGGCTGCTGCGAATTCGATAAGGAACCTGTTTGTTTTTTGTGCTTTCTTATTTGGGAATGCTTTTTCAGCACGATTCCCGTCCTAAGTATATCAAGGTGCTTAGTTTGTCTATCTGTACAGCATTTAAGAAATTTAATTTCATATTCTCTGGCATCGGCTTATTGAAATCGAAGAAGCAAAATGGAAAAATAAATAAAAACTTATAACTGTTTCGATAATTCTTTCATTTTTAGAAATGGGGTATTACGACAAAATATAATTCGTTTCTCTTCCTCTTGCTACTTTCCAATAAAGAAAAAGAATATTAAAATCAAGGATAAGAAAGAAAACCCATTTTTGATTTTATTATTTTAGATTATTTTCTAGTTTGTTTTGTAACTAGGCTATGTTTAGTAACAAACATTAAAATAAACTTCAAACAAATAACTTCTATAATGTCAAATAGTTAACGAGATAGAAATTACCAAAAGTACTAGTTAATCCATTCTTGTCGATTCAAACTATGTAAAACTATTTTTTCTACCTCAACATCGACATTTTTCTCTAGTTGATGTTCAATCTGAAACCGTACAAGATTTACTGATTTAAGAAGTTTGTAAGAATTAGATTGTATTTCTGACAATAGAATATAATTTTTAGCTAAAGCCTTATCGAAAAGATATCTAAACATTGAGATATCTAGAATAGATGTATAACTTACTAAAATTCGACATTGGAATATGTTACGACTATACTGTTTTTATTACTTAAAAACTAAAATCATCATTGAGATATCTAAATTTAAAGTTGCATTAATACGAAAGTTTCAGAATATTAGTAAGAAAACACTAAAATGATGTGTTTCGTTTTTAAAATTGTTAGCGATATTTACAAAAGATGGATAAAAAATATAACACGAAGAACGAAGCAAGCCAGAAAAGCAATCTTTAACTAAGGAAAATATTTCATTTAAGTTTCAGAGAATTTCTACTCAGAACTAAAGATCTAAAGGACAGAGTTTCAGAACAATTGGAAGGAGACTTTTAGATACCTTCATTAGAGTGCTGCATAGTGACATCTTGTCCTTCAGCTGTTTAATCGTTTTTGAAAAGAAAGGCAGACGATGGGCTATAAAAAAGAATTATCAGTATTTCTAATCAACACTAAGATACTAAGAATTACATTATTAAAATAAAAATAAGGTCCTGTATCCTTTGAAAACCAACACAGTAACTGTAACACATGTAATCATCAAAAGTTGTAAGCATCAAAACCTGAATAGGGATTATAATGTCTCAATAGGGATTTTTAGCCCTATTATTATTAGCTTCATCAGAACTTGAGTGTTTGATTGTTTTCATTCCGATGTTGTTTTAATTAAACAATAAAGATTTCATTAAGTATTTATGATAGTTTGTATATTACTTACTGTTATTGTGTTTTTAATACAAGAAATAAAAAAAATACGATAAACATCATTATGCTGCAAACTTAAAACACCAAAATCCTTAGAAAGCTATTTGATGTTATTGATAAATGTCTTTAATTTAACTAGCTACTTTTCGAAACGATAATAATCAAATATTAATAGTATTATAATTAGTTGTATAATAATAGAAAATATTCGATTAATTGTCATGAAGTCCATATAATGAAAGATTTCATTGTAATAATTAAAAAAATTAACATTTAATTGACATTTCTTTTTCTAAAACTCCTAGTTTTTCTTCTTGCTTTCTTCAATAAATAGTATGTCTGAAAATTTGATGTAGAATATAGGATAGAGATAACTGCTTATAAATCAATATTGTGAGTACATCTTTCTTATTCCTGTTTACCTTATAATTGTAGCTAATATCACAGACGAGCAAAATCGTATTAAATTAATCGGCAATGCATTACATTGTAATGATAATTATGAATCAGTACTAATTGTTACCATTACATTGTAATCGTGAACTGGTAATTATAATTACATCGCAATTGTAATTATATTTAGCAGTTAACAATTTTAATTATACGTTGGTAATTAACTAATAATTTATGGTAAACAATAAAATGTTAATAAATCAGCAACCATTACACTCTTATATTTTGTTTGGGTTATTTGAACTTATGAACCTCCGCATTGTTCCACCCTCTCTGACTTGAAATGTTTGTACGTAATGTTTGGAGATTCTAAACGTTGTATGAACACCCCCTTCACAGTACTTGTATGAAATGAATCGTTGAATCCTTCCTCACCTCAAGTAAAGAGATTTGAACGAAATAAAATATATATATATATATATATATATAAATAAAGATATATATTGAATGTGTATATCGATTAGAGAATATGTGATAAATATAAACAATATCATATCGGTTTCATATATAAACATGATAAAAAATTCTGTAACATTCTACACAACACTTCGGTTTATGTCTGCTACGTTTCGTGCTCGGATTCTCTAGAAATAGCTTTTGGAACACGAAAATCTACAAAACATATTAGTGGCTAATTATTAATTGGAAATTGTGTAATTTCATTGCCAAATAATTCAATTACTTTTCTATGATACTATTAAATTATATCGTCCGCAATGTAATGAATGATTAATTCAATTACATTGTGCAAAACATGCTTGGAATTATCTTGTAATGCAATTCAGGTTAATTTTAATCAGTACTTTCATTACTTTTTAATTCATTATTTATGAACTATTGGCTAATACTATTCGTCCATTTTTATATATACTCAACGTCTTCCTCCCTATTAGTTTTATTTTATTTTGTTATTTTTATTTTATTTTAGCTTGGTGCTTGAAAAAGATAGCTGATTAAGCTATTGAAATATTGTATCTTGTAGAGAATTTTTATTTTAGAATAATTATGGTTAATAAAAATTTGATTCATTCGAGAAGATTTTGTTGTAATTCACTATTTTTGTTTTCTTTTATTCAAGATTATATCATAAACGTTATCACTGACCACCCGTTGTGAATTTAGACCTGCTACCGACCTTAAATAGCTAAATTTTTATAATTTAATAATTTTAAAACATTACACAAATGCTACATTGTCAGCAAACAATAAATACATTGAATACAAGTAATAATGGCTCGATTAAAATAAGTTTGATGATAATAAATCAAAGAAATAATGTTATGGTAAGAGAAATAAGATCCAACACAGAACCAAAGACATTTGATAAGTACTAAAAAACGATAAAACGAATACAATAAGTGAAACCAAATAATAACAATTCCAAGAAATATCAACTACTGATGGAACGATGATACGATTATAAAATGAAAGCCCAAACATTAATGAATAAGCAAAATTAAACTCAAGCCTGTACACAGCAAATGTATTTGCCTCCATTAGATTTGAAAAATTGCTATTTATCTCTTATCAATTTTCAATTTCTGCCATTTCTGTCAGTCGTTTTTATTCCTACTAGATGGATTTATCTAAAATATGAATTTAATCCCAGGCGGAAAAAACTTTAATACGATTCATCCTGTTCTTTCAGGAACTGCTTCATGTCTTGTTTGATTTCCGTACTACATAATACGGGTCGATAGCCATCGTTGTTAAAGCCACGGAGCTGAATTAGTTATGTGGTTAGCCGTACCTTGATGTCTTGAATGTTGCTCTTACCGAGCAGCATTTGATGCCCCAGGGATAACCGTCAGGCACTTTTAGCCCATACTCTCCGTCTCCCAGTGGTGGAGCCATCGTAGGTAACCTTTCTCATTTTTTTTCCTCACTACCTAATAGCAACAGCTACCGTCATGGTTTGTTTAGATCAGCGCCACCTACAGAAATAGATTCGAACGCAGAGCCCTAGCACCCATCTGTCCTCTGGCAACAGTAAATACGATGGGATAAGATGGTCTTGTAAGATTTGGCAGTGTTGATGACTCTTTCAGGGGTTGGAAGAAACCAGAAAAAAAAGATGAATACCAAATCTGAAAGTTAGATAAACAGATTAAGCTACTTCTTGTTGCAAATATTTAATCAATTGTAAATATCAAAGTACTTACTCAATTTATAATAAAACAACAGATGTTGAGAGGATATTTGTATTACTATATTCTATTTGTGTTGTATAATTTCATAACAGAAAATAATTGATAGAAAAAGTCAAACCTTACAATAAACAGTCTAAATTGTAATAAACTTTTTTTTTAATATATAAACTCGAGATGTATTTAAAATTAAGTCCACAATTTTAATTTAAAATTTGAATTATTGTTATCTATAATGCTAGCTATTTTCCTAATTTTAGAAAAGTTAAGTTAAAATGTTTCGATAAATATTGTTAACTGCTAAAAAGCAAGTCATTTTAGAAATCTTCAGGTTTGTTAGAGTAACAAGACCATAAATATCCCGAGGAAAATATCTGCTTTCCTCAGAATATTTTATGTATCGGTATATATCCTTTTATGATGGTAGATAATCCCTTATATATATATATATATATATATATATATATATATATATATATATATATAATGTGTGTGTGTGTTATTTTATTTATTGTGCTGAATATTTCAAAAATAATAAATAAATCTTATTTTTTCAAATAAAACTTTAAAAATAGTCTAAAAACTATAATTTTAATATGTGTTCAAAATTAATTATTAGGTGAAAAATAGCGTTCAAGGATGATCTCATGTGGGCGTTTCAATTCCATGGAGGTGAGATTGAGAAACATTCTTCTAAATGGCTAACTACAAAACTTGTATCATTGTCCAACGCAGTTGGAAACGTATAGCATATGTAAAGATATACCTACATAACAATATTTTTCAGACAAACATCATTAACCTAAATTAACTTGTTTAATTCAATTGTTGTTTTTAGCTACTTACGATCAATGCGTAGTCGATTGAATTTTAGTATGAATTTTAATATATTATTTATCGATATTATTTATATTGATAAATTGAATGTAAAACTTAATTGTATATTTCAATAAAAGCTTCATTTTGATTTATGTTTTAGATATACATATTTATATATATTTAAATTCTTTGAAGTTTAGCTTTTGAATAATGCTAAATTAAATACTTTTTCAATGAATGTTCATAATATCATACGTTTGAATTTAGGATTTGTATTTTGTATTATGTTCAATTACTAAGACCCTACAAGAGTGTAGCGCCTAGGGGTAAGGTATGGTATTATATTCAATTATTGTTATCATTTCGTTACTTTAGATGCTTGTAATAACAGATTTATAGACAACAATTGAAAGAATTATACAAAAAAGATCAACCGTGACATCTACCTTCATTGCATCATCCATAAAGAATGATTTAGTGACTGTTACTTAATGAATAAATATTCTGAACAAATGCTTATGTAAAAATGCTTATGTTTTAAGTTTTAATTAATAACTTATGTAATTTCTAATAATTAATGTATAATACTCATAGTTGTGCAAGACTGGTGAATTTTGAGAACATCTAACTGAATTTAGAAGCTATAAATGAAGGTTAAGACGTGTTTAAAAGCGATATATTAAAGCATTTAACGGTGAACAGTTACTAATTGAGACATATAATATTTTCCCAGTACTGCTTATATCAATATTTTTAATGTTTCGATTCTAATGACCTTTAGAAAGAATCTCTTTGAAGTATCACATTAACGATTTTTAATATTAATGATTTTGTGACGATTACCGATAATATTAAAAATCATATTAGCTATTCAAATTATTAACATAGTAGCTTTTTCTCAATCATTAATTTTCTAAGCCTCTCCTCCTTTCATTCATATTTTTTTAATTTTATATTTGTTGTTTCAAAATTTTTCAAAAGTTACTAGGTGAGAAACCTACACGCAAACCAGAAATATGATGTAAACTAATAGTGGCTTTCACTGAAGCATACCAGTCATGGTCTTTTGGTTTGAAGAATCTAAGTCTTCAAAGAAATGATAAAAAAAAGCTCATACATTCTTTGCCGTAGAATTTATCAATTAACAACAAATTTAAATTGCGAAAAATAATTGAACATTATAAGAAAAAACATACGCACAGAAAAAAGGGAATCACTGATCTGTTTTTAGTGCTTTCGATACCGGGAACCCAGAACAGCTGTTTCAGGGTTCCTACCCTTCCTCAGCTGGATTCGCGTATATTTTTTTCTTGTAATGTTCAATTATTTTCCGCACGTTAAACTTGTTGTTAAATGTATTCCTTTTATAATTTAATCCTTTATAAGCTAA
>JAFIDM010087083.1:0-14422 GCA_023159025.1 Thereuonema tuberculata
TACACATTTGCTTTTTATATTATGTGTGTGATCTTATATATTATATTTATGTGATCTTATTCCATCAAACAGCGAAACAAATGTTAAATTCTTATAACTTCAACTTTCTTAGCCAATCTGAAATGAAGTTTTTTATTGGTAGTTCTTTTCTTGACATCTATGTGATACTTACAAAGCATTTTAAAAAACTGGGATTTGTAAGTCTTTCAGATTTCTAAACTGTCGATCATTACCTCAGTTATCCAACTCATTTATGGCTGCTTTACAAGTTCTCCAAAAATTGCTTCAAACGTGTTGGAAAACTTGGCTTTTGCAGGTCGGCGTCATCCGCATCGCTTTAGGGGCCGTCCATTAATTACGTGGTGTTTTTTTTTAAAAATTGGAGCCTCATTCCCCTTGGGTGAGATTTGGTGAGATTTGGTGGACCTCCACCCTTTCACGTGAGATTTCAAAAAGTCAATATTACAAAATGTTGTAATCTATTATAATATGTATATTCTCTGAATGAAAAAGTTAACGTGAGGTTTTCGTTGACCCCCCCCCTCTTGGTGATAATTTGCCGCCCCCCTCCCAATCCCTCTTTTAACCTCACGTAATTATTGAAAGATCCCTTATACGAGCAAGTAAACTTCCAGTGACAAGTCTCGTTTTGCTCTCGTTGATATCGTGATTAAAAATGCGGTGCTGAGAAGCGACGGAGAGGCTGGTTTTGCAGCTTTGGTTTTTGTTATTAATTCTAGTTCCGTAGCAGAGATAAAGAAAGGGATTAAAAAAAAAATTACGGAAGAAAAGATGGCGAAATGAAGAAGTAGATGAAAGTCAAGAACGAAGGACTTCAGCGTGAAGTAAACACTCGAAGTTTCAAAAAAACTTTTTCTCGCACCTCTTGAGTGCTGGTGTCGAGTTGCTTCCAAACTAACTTTAAAAAGTTTAGTTAAAAGTTTAGTTTAGAGCAATAGGATATGTTTTGAAGCGCATATAAAGCAGTCATTGTTATGTCTTGTGGACGGTTCATATCTTAAGGATTTCTAGACATTTGGCGTAAAGCTACAGAATAGGTCTATGGAACTATTTCATTTGTTACGTGACAATGAGAAGTAAATGAAAATAGAAAAACAATAAAATGGGCAATTAATCTGTTAAGGCAAGAAAAAAAAAGAGAAACAGACATTTTATCCCTCCCTTACCTAAATGTAATTTATCTTTATCTAGTTTTTTTTTATTATTATTATTTTTTATTGCACTTTTAATCTTCTCACTTTATCCTATACAAACATTGACTAATTCCTTCAAACCGCCACTTAAACTTGAAACCCAGTTACTTACAGGTATACCAAAGATTACAAGTGTCTTAATTCTTCCCTTAACGATCCTAAAGCGAACGGATTTTTTTTGTTTTGTTTTTGTTTTGTTAGATTATTACGCTATCTATCTCTTATTCCCACTTTTCTTGACAATATCTTGAGAATCACAGTACAGTCATACTTGGATAATTCGAAGTTTAAGGGACCAGAGAAAAAGTTCGAAATATCCAAAAATTCGAATTACATAAATTCTTTCAAACAGAAAAGATAAATAAAAAAGATTAACTCCACGATCAAAGATTTAACACACAAAGTTTATCTTAGAATACTGCTACATTTTTTTTTATTAAATCAAACATTTTTTACTAGCTTAATTATTAATCACTTTTTTAAAAAAAAGGCAGATATTTTTAATTGCTTCATTGAATGCAATCTTTGAGTCATAGCATATGATTCCAACCTATCAATTGATACAAAAATACATTCCAACCCTTGCTTTTGTTTTCCTTAGAAAATCCATTAAAATAAATAATGTATCTTAGCTGAGACAAGTCTCAAGAACAATTTTTACCTTAGTATTTTAAGGACAATCATACGAAAAATTCGAATTATCCAAAATAAAATTCGAATTATCCACGATTTTTTAACATTATTTTAATACAGAATTCTAGGGACCGAGCAAAAAATTCGAATTATCCAGAATTTCCAATTAAGTTCGAATTATCCAAGTTCCACTGTACATAATTATGTTTATGTGGTGAATGTGGGTGGCAGGGAAATCAAGCACTGCGACCGAAGGCTTATTGTACTAACTCACGGAAGTTAACGATAGAGAAAGTATGGTGGGAGGAGTGCAGGGAAGCGGGAGAACCCCGAGAAAACCTGCCCAGCGCGGATCGTTCAACACTACGAAACCCACATGAGAACCGAAACCTGGTACTCAGAGATGAGAGGTCAATGCCATAGCGACAACACCAACCTGCCAGCAATGAAAATAACTCCTAGCTTAAAATTCATAAAGAACAGCAACACATCTATGATATTTTTATCGTTACAAACCATGCCAAGATTCCTTTAAATAAAATTTTATTCACTATTCCATTGTAATGCGTAACATTTTTTACATTTATAATTTCCTCAGAAACCGAGGATAAATTTCTTTGAAAATTGAAAATACACAACAACTTCGTTTATCCGGCATTCGGTGATCCGGATCAGATTTGTACACATTTGTTTTTTTATTTAATGTTCACATAGACAATTTTAACTACTATAACAAGAATATAACTATAAGTACGCCAAACATTCGCTTTTTATTTTGACTAAATGTACAGTTCCTGCATAGATTGTACAATAAATTATGGTAATAAAATGCTTTTTGTCGAGTTTAAGAAAGCTTTACTAGTGTCACAAGGCGTTGAAGCTACAAAACAGTTTTTTTATCGTAATAAGGGGTAAGTCTGTTTATTTAAGGATTTGTTTAACTTATTACCCACATTATCCGGATTGCCTTTGGTCCCAGTTAGTCCGGATAAACGAGGTTGTAGTTTAATTCAAAAATGAAGATTTAAAAAAAAAAAATTAAAACAAAGTTTAGCTCCAAAAATCTGCAGATTGTATTGAATTGTAAATTTTTTAGATAACGTTGACTATTAAATAAATTATCAAATCAACTTAGTAAATAAGAAAATTCATTGTACCTAATCTGAAGACGGGAGTTTTCCTCCAAGCGGCCCTAGGGTTCATCTAGCCCTATGTAAAATGGAAAGTGGGTTTCACTCACGAGAGTTAATGTCGGACTGACCATTACAATCTCAGCTAGTCTTGTTGGTCACGGAACGCTTTACCAAGGACACAAGACTGCAGTGGCTAAAACTTGTCAAGAATTTTAAAACAATTACATTGCCACTAACATCAGCGACTAATAGTATAAATTGCCACAAGTGTAGTTCAACCACAAGTGTTTTGAGCTATTTTGAAATCAGTATTAATCAGGGCTTTGGAGCGGAGCCCGGAGCTGGAGCACGGAGCAGTGGAGCAATGGGTTTTTGCCCGGAACTGGAGCGAAGCCGGAGCACACAAGTTTTTGACTGCTCCACTGCTCCAGATTTTTTTTTTTAATGTTTACCAGTCCTATTAGTTGTAATTATAGAATTATTTCTGTTTTATAGGTGCTGGAAAGTTTAATGTTTATCTTTTCAATAACAAAATTTAATTAATGTTAAAGCATAGATTAAAAGTTTTTGACTACATTTTTATTGACTATATGATATATTAATTGGTTTTTGAGTTCACTACAATTATTACAATTATAATTATTCCAATTTATTTGTCTAAATATTTTTGAGTAAGTATATTCATTTACTCTGAAATGAAACTTATTGTTTATAGTAGGAATGTTGAAAATCTTCAACCAACTAAGTCTTGTTTTGTTTTCAGAAGAGTATTTATATGTATTTTTCAAGACTACATTATAAATAAATTTTTCTTCTATATTCAAAATTTTATATTTTACTCTTATTGAAGAGTAATCTTGTTGAAGATTTATTGAAGTAAAAGTTTGATTTTGGTTGCTACTTATTAGTATTACACCATCGGCATAAATGTAAATCTTGCACTTTTTAATAATATCACCAATAGAATTTATATATAAAATAAAAAAACAGAGGACCTAAATTTTAAACGTGTTCACCTCTCTTAACATTGTGAGTTTTACTTATTAAATTATTTATGTGGATTTTGAATTTTCTATTTTTTTTAAGTAATTTTAGATAAGATCATGAAAATCTCCTCTTATACCGTAATTTTCTAATTTTTTGAATAGAATTTTATGGTCAATATTATCGAAAGCCTTGCTAAAGTCTATAAAAGCTATTATTGATACTTGTCTTTTATTTAAATTTTGTGTAACTTTTTATCAAATTACGAACCCCAAATATTCGCAGTATTCTTCTAAAAAATCATGAGCTAACCCAACCTTTGGATACTGTGACTCATTGGGGTTCAACGTTTGCAATGGTTGATCGTCTACTTGTTTTTCAACATTATTAGGAACAAGTAGCTGCGGCTGGAGCCAGAGAGTTGATATTAACTAAAGCCGAATGGCACGAAACTAAGAATATAAGAGATCTCCTCCATCCATCCATCCATAGTATTCTGTCCGGTCCAATTTTATGGAATTCACGTGGAACTCCCGGAAAAACCTAGGGAAAGATACTGGGGTAGTTTCCCGTTGCCTGCCCCAGGACGCCATTAAGGAGTGACGTCAGACCGAAAAGAAAGTGAAGAAGAGGCTGACAAACACAGGAAAGGGAATTGAAACAGCCAAGCCACGACCGGGAATCGAACCCGGATGCCGACACAATGCCTGCACGGCAGACCGCCGTCAAGACTGCTCGGCCACTCCGGCAAGGCAAGAGATCTCCTAGCAAAGCCAAATTTTACTTTTCAAGCAGCTTACATAACTCCGGAAGTTTACATGAAGGAGTGGCAAAAACTTGCAAAATTTCTCCAAGACAATGGCGGACAAATTGCTATGGGAATTTTGACCTCCATGCGAAAATGTGACAAAAATCTTTTCCAAAACACCCATTTTCTTGCTGGAGTCTATGTAGATCCCCGGTATACAATTTTACTGAGTTCGTCGCAAACGACAAAAGCAAAAGAAGGACTTTTGGATATCGCCCGACGACTCGAAAAACTAAAGATTTTTAAACATTTTGATATGAGGCAAGAGAGTGAAAGGCTGGACCCTCAACAATTGAATCCGAGCAACCACATCGAATAGCAAGAAAGGAAAAACAAATAGTTCGATTTCAGCAGACAATTCTTCAGAAGATGATGATTTTGAAAAAGAACTGGACAAGCTGGAAAAACGTCTGAGAGTTTCAGAAATGCAACATTCGAATAAAGAAGAATTTGAGAGGAATTTTCACCAAGATTGTCATGTAATCGAGGTTATGGGTAGGCTCAAAGTAAAATCAGCATTTGAAGCTAAGGACGGTTACCTACACCTCATTCAAGCTGCCTGGCGAGTTGCATCGAGTATGCCCACTGCACAAGCCAGTGTCGAGTGATTATTTTCTGTCTTAAAATTGGTATTAAATGATACAAGACAGGCAATGAAAGAGCTGTTCTGTTTTATAGAATTAATTATGATGATTAATAAAATTTAGTTAATAAAACTGCTTGTTTTTTAATATTTGATGTTTGGCAATACGACTTAAAAATGTATTTGGAGCTTGGAGCGGAGCATGGAGCAAGTATTTTCATGTCGGAGCGTAGCTGGAGCGGAGCAATTACAAATTTTGTCTGCTCCAAAGCCCTGGTACTAATAATTTGTGATGAACCTCTAGTCCTCTACATAACACGATGCATTAAAACATTTAAATTTAATAGAAAAGTGTTTTCACTTATCGGTTGTAGTTTTCTGTGATCATACATAAATTATATTCGTTAGTAATGAGCCGATCTTTAAAAAATATTAAATAGCATGAGAAATTGAATATTTACAATATACATTAATTTATAATATAAAAGGAAAATTTATGGATATATGTGTATGTGTATCTGTGCGAGATGTATAGCAAACTTCCCAACGTGCTACAAACTTGAAATTTGGCATGTGGGTAGCTTCCATACTGTAGACAATGTAAAAAGTATAAAAATAAACTTTTTTTAGGGGGGGAGGAGATGTCCATGAAGTGTGTGGCGCAAACTCACAATACATCTGCGGAGAAGACCACAAAGGGCTGGGAAGTCGTATATTCTCCGAACTCGATATTAATTTGCTAAATAAATAAAGCGTTTTTTTACGTTACATATGCAAGGGATCCGCAGAGAAGCAACGGTACCCGGTTAGTTTTCATATAATATGAATAAAGTAACTCTAAAAATAGTAGAAATACCTTCATAATAGCGTTCAATCGTTTTTCAGTGATTAAATATTTGTTCAAATTAATAAGTATTTTGTTTTGCAATTTTACATTTTTTTTTCTTCACAGAGTGTTTGCCGGTTTTGATATAAATAATGTTGCTAGATTTTAGAATTTCTCTGAAACGTATCGCACTCAAAATGTTTTAACCTATGCAATGAGCTTTGAAAAGAAGAATTAAAATTCTTACAATTAAAAAAAGAAACAGAACTGTTAACATTTCAATGATGTACTGTGGGTGGCATTCCCAATGTCACATTAGCTGCCCGATAGACTTGAGAGCTTGTTGCCTGCGGGGAAGCATCGGACAGCTAATGTGACATTGGAAATGCCACACACAGTACTTAAATTAAATTCTATAAAAGCGTTATTCTGTCTGTCATTGTCATAAGATTTAACGTTTTTCCAATTTTGTGACCAAACTATAAGAGATAGATTGGTCATGTAAATGGATAAAATGTAGAGCTTTTTAGGACAAACAAAGTGCTATAAAATCTTTCGAAAAAAGTTTTGGGTTTCCAAGATAGCGCCTTTTAAAGGGTGAAATTTTGATTTTTTCTCAATTTAAACGAAAAGTATAAAAGTTGGAAGAGAACATTATATTGAGAAAATGTTGGTATTTGAAAGTTCTATTGAACGGTATATCAGTCATTAACAAACATTTCTGCGTTTGGAAGATACATGCAAAAATGAAGTAATTTTGCGGCAACCCCCACGTGTGAGTGCCAACTCGCAATACACCTGAGTTAAGTGGAGAAGCCCACAACGAACTGGGAAGTCGTGTATTCTCCGATCTCCATATGAATTTGCTAAATAAATAAACGTTTTTTTTTTTTTTTTTAATGCTATACATGCAAGGGTTCCGGAGCGAAAAATGGTATCGACTAGTAGAAGTAGAAAAATATATTGGATTTAATTTCACAATGAAGATTTGCAGAGAGGGTGGGGGAGGGCACAAACAACTATGAATATGAAGTAAGGGTAATTTTATCTAAAAAATATGTTCTTTTGCTTCAGTTCTCTTGAGCTAAAATAATATAAAACAACTGAATATTATTTTGTGCTAAAGTACCCCTAATAATAACAAAAGTTAAAAATAATAATGAAAAAAAAGAAAGTACATTACGTAAGGAAAAATAAAAAAAAAAGTTACTAAAATAAGAAAGAAAAAAACCCAACGGACATTGAGAAAACAAAACAAACAGTAGATATACGGATTCGAACCGACAACTTGCAGCATATGAGTCCGAGATCTTACCCATTAGACTGTAGCTGACAACTGAAAATGAAAAGATTGCATTTCTGACTTTTAAACTAACAGCGGAGGGGGGGGGGGAGAATATAGCCCCTGAAAATCCCTAGGTCCAAAGACGATGGTGAAGTCCGTTTGTCGATCCGACCTTCCGTTCTGGAGTTGTTAGAGGTTTGTAGAATGGCAACAATGCCAAAAATCTCGAACATAGAGGCATTGGCCCCAGAAAATACCCCATTCCTACGATGTTTGTTGACCGAATAAGGTGCATTATTTATCAAAATCTTAACAGAATTTGTCTAAAAATCTCAAAGTGGCAGCCGGTAGATTTTTTTCATAATATATCAAGAAGGATCACAAAGAAATTTAATAAGAAATGTAAATTTTCTATTTTGATTAGTTAAAACATTCTCTGTATTTCGATGTATTGAATATACGACTTTTAGAAGAAAGAAAATCCACTGTAACCAGGTGGATTGATATTTTTATGAACGATCTGCTGAAACTAAGGTGAACTACACTATTGCAGTCGGACCCTTGTTTCTGATGAGATGGCAGGCCTTACTATAGGAATTCTACATCCATTATTTCAATATTATCTCTAGGACTGTGACAAATGGACACATCCTATATGTGGCAGATTTTTGAATTATAATTTCGGTACAACATGCTGCCACTGTTGTTAAAATATCAAAGTTACAAATACGTAGATACATACAGGCTTAGTCAGTAAAATTAATTCTGTAATACTGAGAATGTTTCATACTGACGTTCTTTTGTATCTGCAAAAATAAAAATACAAAAACAGTTTAACCCAACTAAACTCCCAATATCATCTCCTAAGTAGGGATCCTATCCCTAAGTGCAATGAAATAAATAAACATATGGATGTAAGTGTTAGGAACTGCCAATTCATTATTTTCAGGGCTATAAATATCGATATTCGTGGCTATAAATGGCAGTCACTTACAGCGACGTAGCTAACTTGTAAGTTTCTTAGCTCGCGAAGCGAAAGAGTGTAATGCGTTCTAAGGTCTGAAGGTATTGTCTTCCAACCAACCAAAAAAAATTGGGTTGTACATTGTAATAAAAAAAAAGAGCAAGGCATCTTTTTAATCGCCCTAGGCCCTTGTCGCCTTACCCTACATCACTCGAGGTTGTATTTCGGCTATCAATGTTCGCTGCTTCTCAGCAATAGAAGCCTTTATTAGTTACAGGGCCATTCCATGCCAAATCATACAGCCAAAACTTGATTTTAAACCCAAGGTACTCAGTTTGTAATGAAAATTTGTATACATTATGTCACTATAGCCTGTAACATATAGAAGACAAATCGGGACCACTACCTACAGAGCAGATTTCGGGTCCCCAGCGGACACAACACACAGAAGAAGACGAAAGAAACAACCATGCCACGACCGGGATTCGAACCCAGGTACTGGCGCATTGGACGCCCTGGCTGGCCGCCGACGAGACCGCACGACCACGCCAGCACGGCACATTATGTCACTATAAAAGTTAGAAAAAATGCAAAGTTTCACTCAATTATTACAAGTAGTTTCTGAGTTAAAACAGTTTGAAGTTTCAGATAGTTTTAATTTCCGAGGACGGTTCAGGTCGGAAACAAGCTTGTATGTATTTACGTTTTTTGTTACCAAATTTATATTTATGAAGGTAGAGATTTCAAACTTGATTCATTTGTTATAGATTGTACACAGAATCAGATGACACTATGAGCATTAAAACTGTAACTTTCCATCATAGTTAAAAAAATTCTGAAATTTAAGAAAAAAATATTTTACGGAATTTTGTACTTCACTTAGAAAAAACAATGTAGCAAAAATCTCTCTCCAGATATCCCTACACAACCATATATCACTAAAAAGAGGATAAAATTGTCCTTCAAAAGGTGAAAAAAAATTGGTAGGGTTTTGAGTTATAAGAGTTTTATTACAATATAAAATTAATAAATTATTTTTAACGCTGAACAATTTTATGCTCCAAAAATTTCTTTTTTTCTTTTTTTTTAAATACATTTCCCATTAGATATGCTTATATAAACTGCATACTTGTGTTATATGACTGAGAGTTTACTATATTAGTAAAAAATTAACTGTAATAGTTATCGTTTTGTAATATAATTTTTCCATCCACCACGTCAGAGATTAATTTGTGTTTGATTTCTTTAAATGTAATATTGTCTTTGTATTCTATGTTTAATTGTTTGAAAATTTTGTATTTAAAATAATTATTTAATCTATATCCAAAGTTATTATTTATTTTATCTATTTTAAAGATTTTATTCCAATCATGTCTGAACATGAACCCCCTCACATCTCCAACAGCCTATTCTACTGCCAGTGTTTAGCTAGCTCTGCTCCAGTGAACATCAATTAGTTGCTCTGCTTTTTTTTTAAGAGTTAAATTTGCTTGTCAGTTTCCTGCGTTTTAAAATCACTTTGAAGCGACTATTATCTATGTGAAGTGATTTACGTAAATTGTGAAGTGATTTAAGTTAAGTATTTTTTTTGCCTTTTGTTTTAAATTATGGAAGAATGGCTTGCAGTAGTGACTACAGACCTAGTAAAATGTACTGTTGGTATTTTATTAACCTCTTGCTGTAAAAGCACTACACTAACAAAAAAAACAAGGATATTTATGTAATTTTTGAGAAAATGTCTAAGCAAGAAATAGATCTTTTGATGTGGCGCACAAGTAATCAGTATAGTGAGAAAGACACTATTTGTTCTCATCACTTGTGTTATTTTTTAAAATATTATGAAAAGAACCAAAAACTTGTAGTGATCCGTTTAAGAGTCACTCTGTTCCCTTATCAAAGAAAAAAGACTTGAGGGTAATAACTTTAGAAAAAGCAAAGAGGTTAAGCTAAATAGAAACATTGCTTTAGTGCCAGGAAAGATGTTGTGCAGTAGCTGTCGAAAATAATTATTAAAAGCAAAACCTGACCCACAGCCAGATAATGAAGAAATGAAAGTGATGATGAAATTGAAGATGAATTAAAAACGGCAAAAAGAGTGTTTGAAAAAGATAAACTGAACGAGACTCTTTTAGGATTAGATGTAACTCCATTGAAACTTAAATCATTATCCGCTTGCTCAAAGGAAAAAGATGCAAAAAAAAGTTTAAACAGGCTAAAACCCAAGTTAAAAAAAAAGCTATCATATGTCTTACTAATAAAGGACTCTCACAGTGAATCACCAAGTGAAGCTGAAGGTACAAAAAAAGAAAATGATTTAAAGAAACAATCTACTGATCTTGATTATTTAGTTAATGTTATGAAAGAGAAAGTTAAAGACAGACTTGAGTAGGCGTGAAAAAATAGAGGTTTTAACAATCGCTCCAAAGTATTGGTCTCGCCGGAAAGTAGCGGAGGAATTTAGTGTATCAGAATATTTGGTGCAAAACGCAAGAATTCTGTCGAATGAAAAAGGCATTTTGGTGTTGCCAGAACCT
This sequence comes from Thereuonema tuberculata, assembly GCA_023159025.1. Classification (NCBI taxonomy): domain Eukaryota; kingdom Metazoa; phylum Arthropoda; class Chilopoda; order Scutigeromorpha; family Scutigeridae; genus Thereuonema; species Thereuonema tuberculata. The sequence goes on from JAFIDM010087083.1 coordinate 10,965, forward strand.
AAAAAAGGCAGAACGGTCCCTGAAGAGACAATAAATATTGTAAAAGAGTTTTACCATGATGATGAATTTTCTTACATGATGCCAGGTGCTAAAGATCGTGTTAGTATTGAAAAAAATATGTACATGCAGAAAAGACTTCTTTTACATGAACTATTTGTTGTTTTTGAGAATAGGTATCCACAGCTAAAACTAGAATTTTCTAAATTTTGCTTTCTGAGACCAAAATGGTGTGTGTTGGCTGGTTCACCAGGCACTCATTGTGTATGTGTGTGCTTATACCACCAAAATGTGGAGCTTTTAGCTAATGCCATGAATCAGCATGATAAAGAATCTGTCCATAATATGTTAGTTTGTAACCGACAGAATAGAGATTGCATGCTGCACCGCTATGATAAAAGTCCTAAAACATCTGAGCCACTGAAGCTTTATTTGGAAGACATCTTAGAAGATTTTAATGATGAAGATGAAATCAAATTTTCAGTGGGTAAGTGATGGCCGAATGATGCTACAGACAATGCTACTTCCTCGTCAAGAATTCATTGAATGTACTATTAGGAAAATTGAATCTCTTATCCCTCATTATTTTATAATAACTTCAAAACTTCATTTGAGAAAGACTTTCAATAACTTGCACTACTAAAAGACAAATTTGTAGGGTAAAAAACGGAAACTTTGTTAATCTGTAGGGTAAGTAAAAATAACTTAAAGTCCTGTGGTTACCTTATACGTTACAATATGCATTCGCTAATCAAGACACAACTGCAGACAGAGTTTCAAAAAAATTATTAAAAAATTTTATAAATTCTTAATTTCGTAAAACTCTTTATTGAAGCTATGCTCCATATTGTATTTTTCTTTTCAAAACTAAAAATTTAAATTCCAACCGTCTCAAACTTGTTTTACAGCTGATTTTGTTTAATCCAGACTTTCGGTGACCAGGAAAAATCTGGTCCTACTAACCAAAGACTGGAATGACCATAGGCTTAATAATGTTCACTTTTACCCCTGTATTGTTCCATCTATAGGTTAAGTAGACTTTTTAGAATCTTGTACTTTTTACTTTAAGACCATAAAACCATATTTTACTCCTAACATTGATGAGTGTAACAATTCCTAGCGTAAATACTATTTGTTACTTTACATTGCTATAAAACTCTTAAAACTCAAAACCCCAACAATCTTATTTCACTATTTGAAAGATAATTTTATACTCTTTTCAATGATATATGGTTGTGTTAGGGTATCTGGAAAGAGATTTTAGCTGTAAGTTCTTTTTTTTATGCATGTCACAGTTTCGGAAAAATATACTTCTTTATTTTTAGTACATGTTTTCACTATGATGGAATGTTTTAATTTCAATGTTGATAGTGTCATCATATTTTGTATGAAATTAAGAACAAATGAATGAAGTTCCAAACCTCTAGCTTTATAAACATTGATTTTATACAGGAAAACGCAAATACGTACAAGCTCGTTCGGTGCCCAAATTGTCCTCGGAAGTTCAAATCAACTAAAACTTTAAAAGGCTATAACTCTGAAACTAATTGTTAGAATTGGATAAAATTTTGTCTTTTTTCTTAACTTATTGTGTACATTGAACATACAAATTTTCAAAGAAATCTGTGGTAAGTGGGTGTCAGCCCTGGATGACTTGATATGGAATTGCCCTACACCGTCCTAGCTTTTGCGTACTTGCCGCAAGGTGGATTTTCCAACAGCGGCTACAATCTATTGCTTTAAAAATCTGCACCCGCCGTCCGCAAAAGAGTCTCCAAAAATCTTGTAATTTTCTTAAAAAATACAAAATAAAACCACTTTTCCATCGCTTATATATCTACTACGAATTTAGGAATCGTTTGGTTCCGAAAAACAGAAAATTCATCTTAATTTTACTGGTTCTGTTTTTTACACAATAATCGAAGTTTAATTAATTTCATTTTAAACTCATATACATTTGTCGTAAATTCAATAACTTTTATTAGAAATTCAATGATCTTTTCGTAACATGAAATTTTCAGTCAATTGAACTATTGGGCCAACGTTTGTAAAGTTTAATAGTTGCAAATATTTTATTTAAATTCAAATGATGATTGAAAATAACTAGAAACAAAAAAATGAAACTTGAATTAACTTAAACTTTTCAATAAATCCCAAATAAATAAAGATAAGCTCCTTTCAATTATCGAAGCACGATTTGAACTAATTGTAGTGAAAAGCGTGCCGGGCAATTGTTGAGGCTGCAGCACATGGCCGGCACGCGGTGAACGTTTTCATTATCTGTGGATTTGATCTCGGAATTGACAGTTCAATGGTTGCGAAACCAAAGGACGGACGGTCATCAATTGAACACTTCAATTGTGACTTGAAAAGTTAAACTGTGAAGAAAGCTGTTTATATTACCGAAGTGAAATTGTGAGTTGAAATAGTTAAATTGTGAAGAAAGCTGTTCGGATTACCGAAAAAAGTGAGTATATAACTTAACTTTACAAATTTTGTATGGAATTTAATATTTTGAGTTTTATTTAAAGTGTTAGAATTTTGGATTTTTTTTTTAAAAAACCTATGAAAACGTTCTATTATATTTTACAATTTATGAATTAACTTAAATTTAAATTAGAATACAATTGAGTAGCTAGAAGTTTTCAAATCTAATTTTAAAAGCTTTGAAAATAAAAAAGTATATGAAGAAATCACTTTTAGGCCTAACTTGTCCGATTCGAATTTCAATAAGGAATTCGGTGGAATATTTGATATCACTAGGACTATTTTGAATGTATTACCCAAAGCTTTAATTATACTGAATGAATTTAATTTAAATAGTTTTTTTTTTCTTGTTAATTTTTTTTTTAAATTCTGAATGAAATGTGTTGAAGGCCTAACAGTTCTTCCATTTATAATTTTAATAATAATAATAATATTAAAAATTGAAATTAATCTTAGAAATAGGATATATTTTTAGTGTTCCAGGAATTTTTAGTTGCTACAGAAGATTTTTAATCTTTTTCAATCCTTTGTTCGATTACGTACAAGGAAAAAAAAAACACAATGGCTTCTCTGTAAAACGTAGAAAACTTACCTGTTTAACATTTCGAAGATGAAATATTAGCGGAAACTATAGATGTGTGGGGACTTTTGAAACATTGGCGATTCAGTTTTTTTTTTGTACCGCCTTTTCATTTCAAATTGCATTAGATTTTTTTTATAGGAATCTACAAGCCTAACATTTTAAATTTGTTTTAACAGAATATAAATAAGCCTATAAATTTTGACAAAAGAAAAAAGTTTTGGAAATTACTATTCAATAACTTACTGTCTCCGATTTTCACATTTTCATTTGAATTGTGATTTTCTTTTGGTGAAAAGTAAGTTTTAATTTACGCGATTCGCATTATTTTGATTTCGACTAGATTGGAATTTTATCCCTTAGGCGAACATTAATTGAAAATTCTGATTGTTAT
>JAFIDM010087084.1:0-15272 GCA_023159025.1 Thereuonema tuberculata
TGGTCACTTCCTAATTCATTAAGTTTAGGAAGTGACCTGATCTGATAAAGTCAAGTTAAATTATTAGTGAAAAGGAATATCAATAAAGAGATTCTAGTAAGTAACTGCTATGAGCAGTTATATCGTGAAAGCTGCTGTGACATGAAATGTTAAAGATTTTTCTGTATCTTTTATATGAAGATATAATATTCATAGATATCGTGATTTCATAACAATAGTACCAGTTATCATTCAAAATAAAGAAAATATTAATTTTAAATAACAAATTGGTAATTTACTGATTCCAAAGTTTATTAAGAATATTCTGCGAATTAAGATACATCTTAATTATTGTAGTTACTCCAAGTTGGTTAATCATAGTGCTTTGGTGATGGGTCCAAGAACGTAGAAAACTGCGCATTATTAGGAGTCTGCACAAGATGACTCTATAGCTGACTCTGTAGGTATAGGCTAAGCCTAACATGTTCTAGTCAAGAAGCATTAACAATGTATATGTTGGTTGTAAGTTTAGAAGATAAAATCTAAGAAAATTAGAAGTGATAACGCTACAATACATATTGATTCTTATAAGCAACGGCAGTCTTGGCTCAAATGTTGATACATAATGAATTATTTAATGGAACAAATTATTCCTCATGGCTAATTAATATAAGATGTAAACTTCAACAGGAAAGTCTTTGGAGCGTGGCAAGTCAGAAAACAAAGACCACTAACATAGCAGATACAACAGAATGCCTTACGGACGTTATTTACCGACAAAAAAAAGGATAAAAAATTGGGGTTGAAGCCATAGAAAATTATGCAATGAACAGGAAGATCCATTTGAGTTGCTAAATGAGCTTAAAAATAAATATAATTGGTTGGTTTGTATTAAAATAACGAAACTAAAAAGAAAAATATATAATTTTACAAACTTCTATGGTGAGGATAATATGGTGGATATACACTCATGGACAAAAAAATTAGCGCACCAAGAAGGAGTCGTCAAAATGAAATGGAAATTTACATACATAATGACTACTTTGATATAAGTAAATGATTAGAAAATCAAAGAAAAAGGATAATTTATTTCAGAGAAAAAGGCAAAAGAACGGAGGAGTTAATACTCCGTTGGACCCCCTCTAGCGCGAATGCACGATGCGATACGATCGGGCATTGGGTCATACAAGTTCTGTATGATGTCTTGAGACATTTCGTTCCATATTTGCTGTAACCTTGCCTCTAGTTCGTTCAAACTCGTGGGATGCCCAACTCGTCGTCCCAAATGATCCCAGATATGCTCGATTGGAGACAAATCTGGGGATCGGGCAGGCCAAGGAAGGGTAGTAACAGTGCGGAGACAGTCTTGTGACACCCTTGCCGTATGAGGCCGAGCACTGTCTTGTTGAAAAATGGCTCCTGGGTGCCGTTACATGAGTGGCAACACATGTGGTTGCAGGATTTCATGATCACACCGCTGGGCTGTCGTGGTGCCACGGAACAATACTAGGGGTGACCGTGTATTGTAGGCAATGGCCCCCCATACCATCACACCAGCTGTGGGAGCGGTGTGTCGCTGTACAGCAAAGGCAGGATTGAAGCGTTCACCACGGGCTCTCCACACACGAACACGATTGTCATCATTGCCGAGATTGAATCTGGATTCGTCGCTAAAGACGACCTGGTTCCATTCCGCTGAAGTCCAGTTTCCTCATGCGCGGCAAAACTCCAAACGGAGGCGTCGATGGGTGGGCGTCAAGGGCACAACACGTAATGGGCGCCGCGATACCAACTGTCCTTCAGCCAGGTGCCTTCGTATGGTTCGAGAAGACCCAGAGGCCCCTAGTGAAGGTGCTACCTGTGCCTGGATGGCGGCCGATGAAGCAGTTGGCTGTACGCGTGCATTTCTGACTATGTGGCGGTCTTCTCGACGACTGGTCTGTCGAGGGCGTCCTGAGCCTGGTCTTCGTGTACATGACATCTCTCGGGTCCACTGGTCCCAAAACCTCCTCACAACACAATCAGAGAGGCCTAATTGACGAGCTACTCGCCTAGCTGACCACCCAGCTTCCATCATCCCGACGATTCTCCCTCTCTCAAACAGCGACAACTGCGTATACTGTCTTCGAACACGGCGTAATGGCATGTCTTCCTCAGCTCTTCCTTTGTAAATGATTCAGCACACTCAAACAAGCTTTGGTTACCTGTTTTATACTCCACAGAGTACGATGTTCAACGCCCTCTACCGGCTACACGTAATGCGCAATCACGCTGCATTTCTAATCATTTGCATATCTCCCCGACATGTACCTTCATTGCAAGTTTCGTTACAATCCCGCAATTATTTCTTGGTGCGCTAATTTTTTTGTCCATGAGTATATATTATGATAATATGGTGGATACAGGATTTAAAGTTCTTAGGTGGAGAAATGCCAGATAAGAAGTCATGTGATATGTTAAACATATGAAAAAGTTTGGCAATGAAGCATTCATTAAAATCCCTAAGTAAAAATTACAAAATAGAGCTGTAAAAGGGATCTTGTTGGGATTTTCCTCGAAGACAAAAAGATATAAAATTCTAGATATCGAAAAAAAAACAAAGTAATCGAAACTAGAAATGCGTAGAATATATCAACGAAAATGTAAAAGGAAGCATATTATTAAAAGAAAAGAAAGGCAAACGAATGCTCAAGACTATAGCTATTATAAAGAATAGAACACAAGAATATACAATTATGGAACCAAAAGACTAAGAAGAGGCCATTACATGTAAAGAATCATTGAATGGAAGAAGTAATTGAAGTAAAAATAGAAATCACAACACATGGTCAGAAGATAAATTACCGGAGGATACAATATCACTCTCTGCTAAGTGAATTTTCAAGTTAAAGGAAAGCAGACGGATCCATTAAAGTTTAACTCAAGATTAGATCTTAGGTTATGTTCAACAAAGGTACAAAGACTATAATGAAACTTAACACCTCCTGATGGAATACGAGTAGAACCGACAATGTATTGAAGGCTATGTATGGACTTAAGTTAGCAGGTCATAATTGGTAGAAATGTCTTGGAAAAGTTAATCTAAGGTTGATTCAAAAATATAAATACAGAAGTGTCACATATAGGACGGGAACAAACGAAAATAAAACCATCATAATAATGTATGTAGACAATATTTTAATTTTCATTAAAGAACTGAAAAAAATTGAAAAGACTAAAGCAGAGTTAGGCTATACAAGATGTTCAAATTAAATGACTTAGGTAACCTAGATCATTTTCATCCTAGGAATGAAAGTAAACTATGATAAAGAAAATGTAAAGTTAACCTTTAATTAACAACATTTCATAGAAGAAATGCTGAAGAAATTCAATATAAGTGATTGTAAATCGAGTCTTATACTCATTGAAGTTTCACCAAAGAAAGAATTCAAAAACAATACAGAACAAAAGTTTTTAAATGTAGAACAACAGTTGTCATTCAGAAGAATAGTTGGAAGTCTAGTATACAAAGTAGTTCAAGTCGCCCTGACATACGTTTTGTTACAAACTGGGTATATAGGAAATTGAGCAACCAAATAAAGATGATATGATGAAAGCAAAAACAGTATTAAGATACTTAAAAGGTACAAAAGATAGAAAGATACAAATATCTGGCGCGTGCCCCAATTAAAAATTAAGTGCCCTTAAAACTCTAGCTCGAACATTAGTTTAACATTTTGGTTAGGATGACCACTCTTTCGGAAGGGAAAAATATCACGATTTATTTATTGATTAAATTTGTTATGTTATTTTATTTATTATTTATTTTTATTGATTATTTTTGTATTTATTTTTAATTACTTAAAAACAATCAAATCTGTCTTTATAATTTGCATATTTTTAGAAGTTTTCCGAAGCAGGAAATTCTCGAAAATTCATTGTACGCCATCTGGCGAGTAATTTTCCTATAAACTCCCGTGGTTGCACAGAGAAGGCAGAGCACGAGGACGTCTTTAGTCAGAAAATTTCTTCAGAGCGAATAAATTTTATTTTGTGTTGGCAGCTTCTGTTTATTTATTTTAACAAATACGTGACAATATTCAAAGTTCACTGTAAATAAATTTAGTTTTACATTACGAAATTTGTTAATGTTAAAATCAAAGAAGTAATAATGTAATGTCACAGCAGTGATGTGAACAATAAAAGCGTAGGAGGCTGTGCTTTAATAAATTGATCTCCTTTGGTTATAAAAAAAAAAAAGATGGAAAAGATCGATTTTTCCAAAAGAAAAAGACATGTATTTTTATAGAAGGAAACTTAGAATAGCTCGTAGAGTTATTAAAATACAAATGGAACTGAAAATAATACAGTAGAACCTCATTATAACGAACTCTATTATAACGGACGTCGCTTATAACGGACAGTTTTAAAAAAAATTGGCATCCTACAATTAAGGTGAGCGAAGTGAAAGACCATTCAAATTTTGTTATTCAATATGTTGAACAATCGGCAAATGAAAATATGTTTGCACATTATGAACACTTACGGCACCTCCGTCAGTTATTAACTAAAGAAATAAACAAACCCAGCAGAAAATAAATTTTTCAAACCAATGAATGTAAGCAATCAACATGAACCAGGGCCTTCTTGTAATAAAAATTAATGCAGTGTATACGTACACATCTTTTTCAATTCAACCTACTATGTTGAAGGCTGTTTTTTATTTGATATATAATAAACACTTTTTATAGCTAACTATTGTACTTCATTGATGTACACCCCTATAAGAATTAGTTGTTATAAACCGGACTTTCATTAAAACGGACAACCTTCAGCCCCTATTAGTCCGTTATAATGAGGTTCTACTGTAAATAGTTGAAATACAGAAGATTGAATCTATAATAATGAATGATAGAACTTGTGGAAAATATAGAAATTTAAAGCAACATAGAAGGAAATTATTTATCAAGATTAGAAAGTGACCTGTTTGTGAGAAAGTCACGTCAAGTTACCATTGAAAATGAATATCAATAAGAAAATTCTAGTAAGTAACTGTTCTGAAGAATTATATCTTGAAAGTTGCTGTGACAGGAAGTGTTAAAAACTAATTTTTAACATTGAATGAAGATATAAATAATTAATTTAATTAATTAATAATATAATAATAATAATAATTTATTTGCCTTACAAAAGTTTGATAATACATAATAGATATGAGTGTGACGTCCCTGTGCCTTAAGGGTAGTCCCGTCGAGAAGGCAGGCAGGTAGTCAATCACAGGCAAGAAAAAATAAAATAAAATAAAATACAAAAAGCATTACTGGTTACATATAATGGAGAAAACAAAACAGAGCATAACACAAAAACATTGAAACAAATAAATATAATGGGGATAAAAGGAACAGTTAATCTGTAGTAAAAATGTGAAAAAGAATTACACAATTGTGGAGTTTAGATCTGGTGATATATACAATCTTCGTAAAATAACTAAGATAATGAAATATATAATTAAAAATGTCATATAATTCGTGAACAGAAATTTTCGGATAAGAGGTTAAGCCTAGCCCAAATAGATGGAAAGTAAAGAGAATAGAAACAGAAATAACGAAATGAGGAAGAGGAGAGGAAAGGTTGGAAGATATCTGATGAAGGTAGACGTTTGCGACTTGACAACGGATAGTTACAAATGGATGTTCCGACATAGTTTTGTGATTTAGGTGGCGGCCTCCCAAGAGGTTCGAATTTGGAACCTGAATTCGAATTCCAACGCCGGCGTGGATGATTATTTCCTATCCTCTCCTGTGTTTGTCAGCCTCTTCTTCACTTTCTCTTCCTGTTTGAAGCCATTCTGTAATATTTTCCTGAGGAAGGCCTGGCGTATCTATGCCAAAACACTTGGCAGTAGATATTAAATGTATGTCCCAACCCATCTGGTCAGTGTGGGAGATTGACCAATAACCCTGGAAGGGGGGGGGGGGGCTATGCAAGGGCTGAAGAAGGAGAGGAACAAAACAAATGGATACTTTGTCGATCCGTATTTTACGGGTTCTAAAGCTTATTCCCCCCATAGAACTATTCTACGAATTAAGATACAGCTTCATAAATACAAAAAATTAATTATTATAGTTACTCTAGTTGGTTGTAATCTTACATAAGTCAATCATTATTGTGAGAAACCCATTGAACATTTTTTCTGTTTTTGCTTGCAGTTATAAAAGAAAGAGGAATGAAATTACATAAAAATGTTAAGTAGCTGCTATTATTGTCTGGGCCTGCCTTACTTTATATATTGTAATGTTAGTATATATAATGTCTATAGGCCGTAAGCGTATCCATGAATTTGGAATAGCAGGATATGATCGTCTTAGCCGTTCAACCAAAGAAAAAAAAATACCGTTGTTTCCTTTTTCGTATTAAGGGGAGGAGATTTACAAACAAAAAAAAAAGTCCTGAAGGGTAGATTCCTTCCATTTTTGGATGCAGTGCTGGAGGGGGGAGGAGTTACAACTCCTACCAACTCTTTCTCTCGATAATCCAATGTTATGGTCAACTTATATTCATAAATGTACCATCCATATAAATCTTTCATTAAATCTGTCATTTCTTTCCTGTTTGATTCAATTTTCAGGAACTTGGCTTAATTTAATGATTAATATGAATATAATTCGCTATTTAATTACTTCTTATAAAAAAATGCAATGGTGGAATCATATCTATAAATCATTTCTGCACCATGTAATAACTGAATAATTCCATGAAATCATATTTTTAATCTCTGCTTATAGAGAGATAATTTATTAGCAGAATATGGTTCTGGATATTAAGAAGTTATAAATTTAAGTTCTGGAGCCAAACTTTTACCTAATAACTAACTTTACTACATTAACATTAACTACATTAATTAACTTAGTTATTTTTTTACAGCAATTTTTAAAAAAAAAGTTTGTATTCTCTATATTAGGCATACTTTATTCGTAATATGGAAAGGTTTAAGGTTTTTTTTTAAAATTTTTTGAGTCAGTTTTAGATATTTATTGATACTTAAAATTGATAAAATATACACAGCAAGGAAAAGTACGAAGTAATGTAAAATCAAAATTACAAATAGTACTGTCGAAGTTTCCCAGTACAAATTCCGAACAGGTAAAAATTCACTTATTCCTTCATAATACTTTCGACATAGACTTATGTACTACAGACATTCACTGTTCTGTTTTTTTCTGTTCATCTATAAAATTGATGTTGTCACTATCGTCAGTCGAATCAGTCCTTTTGTCATCTTCAGACTCTCATGAATTTCCCAATTGAACGATTGGATATCTTTTATTTGTCGATTTAGATATGTACAGAATGGCGCTCTTCCAATTCATTCATTCTTTAGAAAATCCATTTATTTCCAATGTGATTAATAGGGATTTGAGTAGCTATTTACATGTAGCTAGCTAGAGTGTTGTCTCTTGACAATTTTATTAGCATCTGTTGTTTCAGGGAACTTGATGCAGGGACATATTTAATAGCAATTGACGCTATCATGAAGATACTAGAGTTGCTTCTTATCTGGGAGTAGGACTTCCTTCGTAGGAATCTTGCGCTCAGAATTTTCAAGCAGCTTCTCTAATACTCGGTTTTTTTTGGGGAAAAAAAAAAAAAAACCTAGTGACTTCAATAAACGTATATCTGCATGGATACAAACTAATCCGCTTTGCTGCTGTCTCCAAAATCGCAGCATCAAGTTAGGCTGGTTTGATACACTGTTTCACCTGTGTCTGGATTCCTTCTTCTTGTGTAAGATTTAAATAGGTTACAATCGCTACACCAATGGCGAATTGCAGAGATTCACTGAAGAGGTTGCGACACTATTCTCATCAGAAGTTGTTTCCGAGTTAATGAAATCAGTAGATTTGATGTTTGTTCATCTACGAGCAAATCTGCTGGACTTCCAGCATTCGATGAAGTAGTGAAACTGGTAGATGAATTGTAAAAGATATCAGACGGAGATGGAACCGTCTCTTGGTAATACGCAGAGATTTTTTTTTCAAGTATTAAACGTGTTTTGTATTGACAAAACTAATGATGGTTGATATAAAAATAAAAGCCTTAAAACAAAAGAAATATTTAAAATCAAGACTCGTAGAATACATTTGCAAAGACTTTCAACCAAACACGTGATATTATAAATAAATATTCCATTTATATTCTTGTGATAATTCAATATTTACAATTGGGATCTAATACACTCAAAAGAAAAAAACAAACGCATATTTAAGTGTGTTAGGTCCCAATTGTAAATATTATAATAAATAGTGTAATGCACACTAACAAATACAAATATAAATACAAATAGACAAGAAGAAAAATGCTGAAATTGAATTGTAAGAATTTTAGTGTCATATATTCAACATAAAATAAATGCACATATAACAAAATCTGAAGATTTGACGATTTTCTCCTGAAGGTACTGATTAAAATCATTCAATTTGGAACCTCGGTATTTATTCAAATGGGTTGTACCAATTCTTAAGAATAATCTTCACATGTAAAATTTATTCTAATAATAAATAAAAGATAAATGTTTCATAATTATAAACTTTGACAAACCTTGTCAAAGATAGTTAATTGATTGTTTTATTACTTCAAAATATATATTTACATTGAAGTGGAGATTCTTTCAAATAAATTATTCTATATTAATTTTAGGAGATATGATTTGAGCTTTGTACTAATTGAAACAGGAAGACTAAAATAAATTGAAGCAGATGAAAACAAAGAGCGATGAAGATAGATGGTGGGTTGTTTTTTTTTTTTTCCTTCGGCTCACTATGGGTGCTATGATGGATGTAGTGATTTCTATCGGGGTTTCCCCTAATTCCCACCAGATGGTGATAGTAGCAGTGACAGAGATAAGTAATAGGAAAACAGGTTTTAAGATCTGACACTGTTTTCCAAAAGAATGGAAATATTATTATTATTACTGGAATTAAAACAAATAATGCAGCTGGGTTTTTTTTTCAGATATTTCTTTGTTTGTTTAGACCGATGTACTTTCGCTTCATAGCGTAATAATAGCAATTGTTCTTTTGTCTCAAATCAAAAAAGAAAAAAAATCTTTGAACCGAAGAACACAAAATGTTTAAGGTATTTGATCTAGGTTTGCAAAAGATAAGAAAGAAATTTTATTTTTCAAAATTAACTGATTGCAGCAGAATCAGTATTTTTCAGAAGCCTGCAAATAACTTTAAAACTTCGTAGTCGAATTTTGAACGAATCTATTTTTTTTTTAAATATATATTTAATTATTCAATTGCATTGTCTAGACCGAAGTGGATTTTAATATCAATCCATTTTTAGACCGAGTTACATATAGTGGCCTAGAATAATTCAAATATTAACGTATTGATTTGCATCGAATTTTAGATTGAGACGTTTGGGTCGTACAATCTAGAACTAACGAGTGTTTGCTTTGATAGGTCAGTTTTAAAATATTTTATTTAAAGCACAACTCTTTACTGTCCAAAACTGATGCGATTAAATTTGCATTAAATTTACTTATTTTCTGGTTTGTGTGTGTTTTCTTTTTTTTTGTTCAGATTAGATTTTGGTGAATGTATGTCAACGTTAATGACTTTTTAGACCTAAGCTTTATATTTTAGAATTCTTGAAATGATTTTGTTGCTGATTATTTGCACTTTTTCCTAATCATTGTAAATACACATATGTTACTGATAATATTACTGATATTCAGAGTAACAGTCATTACATAATAAAAAAGTTTAAAGTGTGCGAAGATAACTAGTGAATATTCAAATGATAACACACTTAAAATATTAAAATATTAAAATAAAATACGGCCTATCTTTGATTTACTTTAATATTTTAAGTGTGTTATCATTTGAATATTCATTATTCATTACATAACTTTTTTATTAATTTCATTTTGCTCAGTTTTAACTATTTTCCTAGGAAATTGAGGTTCCTAGAACCTGCACATACATGTCCTTAGTTAACTTTTGGATTTCATGCATATTGACCTACAAGAGATTATCCAATATTAAGCTATTTTTTTTCTGTGCGGATATCTTGTCGAGAAATTAAAATAAAACTTCCTATAGAAAAGCACTACAATTGAAACAACCGCACATTAATTCTTGAGTAATCCATTAATTTGTGCGAGCTTAGTTGCTTGAATGCTTTAATTAGCATTAAATCAAATTTCAGCAACTTAAATAAAAATGTGAAATACCGGTATTTTTTTTTTTTCAGAAAATGAAACATTTCTCATGTATCAGCAGATATTAGATTTTTTCAAGAACTTCTTTTATTAATTAATAGTGAATTTCTTTCATTTCTAATTAATAATTAGATTCTAGGAATAGCTTTTGAGCTCGTTATTTTTATCATTTCTAACTACATTCCTAGAATGTAATTAATCCTCAAAAAAAGAAATTCATTATAACGTGCTCAACATGTTTCCCTTCAACTGAAACTGCAGAATTCCCCAAAAAAATATATGTAACTGCAGTTTTTCATGTTCTAACTTTGTATTCTTTCAGTCCTGTACCTCCTCGTCAAAGCGCGATCTTCGGTAGCCGAAGGTACGCGATCTACGGAACCCTAGGCGCCCAACAGTGCGAACCCCCTAGAAGAACCCGTAGACGGACTAGGGAAAGATACTGAGATGGTTTCTCGTTGCCTTCCTCAGGAAATCGTTAAGGAATGACTTCAGACCGAAGAGAAAGTGAAGAAGAGGCCGACAAACACACGAAAGGAAATTGAAACATCCAAGCCTCGTCCGGGATTCGAACCCAGATGCCGGCCGCACGGCAGACCGCCGCCCAGACCGCTCGACCATGCGGGCACGGCTAATCCTGCACCAGGAGAAACTATTTAACATTACCACTAGTACTTTTATATATCATTTCATATTTTTAGAAATGATAATGCAATTTTTTTTTTCTATTTAAGTTTTCAGAATCTAATTTTAAGAGTCATTACAGTTCTCAAACAACTTCGAAGATTTGTTTATTTCGTAAATAGTCCCTGATTCATTGTCTGTCGTAGCTACAGGGAACAAGCACCTGACAAATGTACAAAATACTAAAAAAAATCCATTCAGATGTTTCAGACGCCTGAAAAAAAAATTTGAAATGAAAAATTTGTTGCATTTTCTTAGAATTTTACATATTTTTCAAATAGTGAAATTTAAATAGTACGAAATGGTTAAATCAATGGAAATCTTTCACATTAACTGAATAGGAATTGCAAATCCTAATTGTTTCTCTTATAGAAATTAATTCATATAATAATTAGATCAGTCTTTATCAGGTTAAATGGAATATTTTTCTAACGTCCGTTATTTTACAGCATGCATTTATCTTAATAATATATTTTTAATTTACGAAATATTTTTGAAGGTATTTTCAATTTCAATAAGACAAACAAACAGACTTACTCCATAATTCTCATAAAACAACTATCTTCAGTGTTCACAATATTTCGTTTCTCTGTTCGAGAAACTTCCTCAGGTGCATAAGAGGACAAAAACTATTCTTTTTGCCTCTTACTTATTACATAAAATAGGGTTAATAAGTAAGAGGCAAAAAGAATAGTTTTTGTTCTCTTATTCACCTGAAGAAGTTTCTCGTACAGAGAAACGAAATATTGTGAATATCAAAGATAGTTGTTTTATGAGAATTGTGAAGTAAATCACTTACAGTTTTATGAAAGATGACTTTAAACAATTGTTTTATACCATCTACTGTTCTTCGTCTATGAAATGAAATGATTGGTTTTGAAAATCTGTCAGTAAAACCTTGCCGTTCTTGAAATGCTTCAGATTAGGTTATATAAATCTGAAATCAGTTCAGTTCAGAGCTTAGAGGATCTTTTTTAAATATAAAAATGTCACTAAGAAATTCCACAAATGTAAATATTAATAGTAATGAAAAATAAATTTTTCACTTTTCATGAATAAGAAATAATAAATTTCCTAATTAGTATTTCTTATAAACGCGAGCCTCCTTAAGAAACCAATTGAAAGAAAGCTAAAAGTAACTGTTACCGTTTATTTATTTTTTTTTTTTTCCCAAAGTAGGCTGTCGTTTTAATGTTTTCCCTCATCTTTCGGTAAAAAAAGATTTCCAGTTACTTTTCTCAACAAGAAAAAATCCCTTAAAAAAAAATCCCCCGATTTCCCTCTGTGGAGATTGGTCAGTAAAGGAGTACAGTTGCTTTTCATCCCTTTCTTTTCATTCGCTTTGTTGGTGACAATGTAGATGAATGTTCGTTTTTTTTTTTTCCTCCGTTCTTTTCCCTTTGGTGTTCGTCTATTGGATGCAACCGTTCCCGTGACTGTTGTTTGACTAGAGAGAGGGTGTGTGGGAGGGGAAACACGACTTCTGTCCCCTCATTCTGTTTTTCTTAGTATAGTTCTCCCTTCCGTCCGTAAAACAGATGGGATGTCACACCCCCCGCTAAGCGATTCTGACTCTAGGTCCTGTGTGTCTTCCGAAAGAGTGAATGAGAGACAGAGACTTCCATACACACTCACACACACACAAAAAAGAGGAGTCCTTTCTTGTTCCTTTTCCCTCCCCTCCTGATGGACACGCCAATACTTCATCAAATTTGGAATAAAAGGAAGAAAAAAAATATATCCAAATGAGACTGATTTCTAGGTCGAAGTAGCCTTGAGGAGCCACCATCACATTCACAAAAGAAACTTCTTTTTCTTGCTGCACATTCCATCTGTGAAAATCGCCTGAGGAAAAACGCGCTTTCTCTTTATATTCTTTCACATTTAATTCGATAAACTTAGTATAATTTCTTCGTTTAGGCCTAATTAATGAAAGAAATACAATTATGAATTAATATAAAATCCCAGCACTGTCATTTTGGGACACGGGACAAAATTGCTGTTCCAGGAACTCCGACGATAGCGATGTTCTAGTGTTGACAACTGATAATGTAATAATTTATTTATTTATTTTATTTACTTTTCATTTCTGAAAGAGCTATGGAATTAACTATATTAAATAATCAATGTCATTCGTGTACAGTTTTGTATATTTCTATTATTATTCTAACATTTTTGAAATTTCAAAAAATTACTTCTGTGCGTATTCCTATAATTCTATAACATTAATTCTAAGACCATTCATTATTATCTCGTCATTGTTAACAGGTGTATATGCTAATTAAGAGAATTGCAATTAGCTAAACAATAACTCTAATAATATCTTTTATTCTTTTCTTTTAGCTTATAATCTTATAATCCCGGTTTGTCTCTCTGTGGACAAGTATCATTAAAGTATCATTAAATTATCATTAGCAGCAATCACAACAATCGCAACAATTGCGTCTTTTGCATGCGCAACAATTACACTTATAATACAGCTCTTTAATAATTCCAACAATCCCAATAATCGCAAGTGTCATTAGCAACAATCACATTGTTGTAGAGCTGTGGTTGTTTGCCAATCACAACAATCAAAATAATCGCAACAATTGCGCTTTTTGCATTTGCAACAATCAAATTTATTATAAGGAAATTAAAGCAATATCAATTAGCCGTTGAGAAGCATTGTGATTGGTTTACTAATCGCTATCCCTAGCTTGTTTTATTTTAAAGTGATAGTATTTGTGACAAATCATCTAAATTAGTGGTTCTTAATCTTGTGTCCTTTGTGATGTGAGACATAATAGATTATTTTTTTCTTTTTTGATGAAGGTATTTATCAGCAAAAGGAATGAAATAGAAAAGGGCAAGTATTGTTGTTTTAAAACAAAAACCAAGACTGCACAGGAATAAATAATAACGCCTTTCGCTGCCTTGGTTTCTGTTTGGAATAATTTTCTGCATCTTAAATTTAACAACATTGTTAAATTGTTGTTTTGTTTTGTTTTTTTTCATAAAAAAAAAATAATAATAATAAAAAAAAACCCACGTGAAATTAACACCATATATTTTCTTAAAAATTTATTTTTCATTATGTAACTTAAAAACAATTACTGTATTTGGATCGAAATTCTTTGAGCACAGCTTTTAAAGTTCATACAAAACTCAAAAACCTTCTCACCTGAACCAAATGCCAGACAAGTCGTGAAAATTATATTGGCAAAAAAAAAAAACAAAAAAAAAAACATAGTTACAAAATAGTCAGTAAAACGGCTTCGAGAGTATATTTGTCAAGTTGACGAATAGTCATCCAGAAAACAATGCCATTCTCTGTAAATCGGCTTGTAAACTTACGGGAGGAGACAAATACTCCTACTAGCGGTGTAACGGAGAAGTATCCATGTGAGCCATTAGTCAACAGTCAAGATGGAAAGGACACATATAGGATACATAAGAAAACAAAATTATCGTTCAAATTAAATTAAAGTTGGCTTACCATGGAATACATTATGAAAGAGTGTTTTCGCGCCACGGACTATCCAGAAAATGTGTGTTAATTATTCCAAAAATAACAATGTGAGAGTCAAAAGATCAGAAAACTTTTATTTGAGTTAAAAACTTTTTATATGAGGATGGGTAACATGCATGTTTCAGTTATATCCGTTGTCTGTTACATGAATTATAATCTGATTTTGTGTGTGTGTGTATAGCATGTCGCGAATTTCCTTTGATAGCATCTTGACAGGAATGAATTCAACGGCAACGAACTAATCGAATGTGAGGTCTTATAAAATACTTTCTTTAATAAGTTAATCTTCAAAATATATCCAAGTTCAAAGGAAAAGTGTTCTTTCTATTATCTGAATCTCTCTATTATTTGATTTAATCGTAGTCTGAAATTAATTTACTGAAATTATTTAATACGTTCTGAAATATTATTAAAAATAAATTAAATTTATAATTTTTTGTAAAGTATTACTAAAGTGCATTTGTTCAATGTAATCTTATATGAGACAATAGAAGCAGACCCACGAAGATAAATTAGGGTTGGATGAAGAGTAGGCGGATAAATTTAGCGTCGCACAGTTTAACCAAATGACGGTTGGTACTTCAAATGAATAAAAGATAATCAATATGGATCTCTTACGCAATTCAATCTGTGTCGCATTTATTAGTATTTTGCCACCTCTCGTGTCCCCGGGGTCCTATCCAACTCCTCCTCTCCAAAACGTAAATTAATTGATGAACGCTGTCTCGTTACGAGGACAGTTGGTGCCATCACTGATATTACAACAAGGGTGTCGAACATCCCTCGTCTCCACCCCCACTCCAGGAGCATGGGAACTACCCCACCCTCTTCGCAATCCCTATGAGTTCGGCTGTTGATCAGTTGGATCAGAGCGCACTCTTGGATGCTAAC
>JAFIDM010087085.1:0-15267 GCA_023159025.1 Thereuonema tuberculata
AAAAAAAATTGTTTTATTGATAAAACAGTTCTAGTGATGTGAATCAATTCAATGTACTGTATATTAAACTGACTAATGTTTATTGTAAAAAGCCGGAAGCATTAATAAGTAAAAATCACTTATATTGAAAAATAAAATAAAAATTTTTCAGTATTGAAATTCAATTTCCAATACAATAAAGCTTTGTAAATATCACAGATTTCCTGTAATTAGCAGTTCACAATATTTTGAATTTATTTTTTCCTCTCCACGCCTTAGGAGCTCCGATTCCATCAATATGAAGTGTTTTCTAGAAATACTTTAAATATATGGAACCCTCTTACTTTCAAAATAAATTGCTGACCGGTAACTACCCAAATGTGCAGTCTCTGGGTGGATGGGATCTAAATGTACGTAGTTTCCAATGTTTATAGAGGGAGCCACCCGTTTCCGGAGTCGCCAGCAAATTCTGAGAATGAAACCTAAGTTAAAAACATCAACTTCTTAGCCAATTTTACCTTTATTTCTTAAATATCTTCAATAAATAAATTATATGCTTTTATTCTCTAAATAGGCTATCTACCCTAAGTAATATTTTTATGAATTTCTTTGAAAATGATGTAATTAAGGAATCTAAATTTAATTTTGAGTATTACCGCTATGCAGATGATATTTTGATTATTTTGTTTGGGACCTCGAGACAATTTCAAAACTTTTTTAACATCATTAATAGTAAGAATCAAGACATAAAATTTAAAATGGAAAAAGATGAGGAAGGAAAATTGATCTATTTGGATGTATGTTTGATAAAAAAGAATAATTACAATTTGTACCTAAGACATTACAAAAAAGTGTTTCAAAGTGACCACATTCTAAATTTTAAATCAGGGCATAGTTTTACGATCAAGAAGAATATTGTTGATAATTTCATCCAGAGATTGGATCAAAATTCAAGTTGTGACTCTGATTTTAAGAAAGGAATTGAAAACATGAAGACGATTTTCATGAAAAATGATTATAGCATTAGTTTTCTAAATAAAGCAATAAGTAATTATGATAAGTTTATGATTAAAGAAATGGATAAAAACAAAAGTAAAGAAACAATTATAGTACCTTATCTAAATAATAGCAGTTGGTATTTGAAGAAAATTTGTAAAAAATTTGACATCAAGATAGCTTTTGAATACAACAACAAATTGAAAAATATTTTATGTCAAAAAATTAATAAAAATGAGAATAAAGCTAACATGGGATTAATCTATGAATTGGAATGCCAAAATTGTGGGAAAATTTATATTGGGGAAAGTAAAAGAACAACACGGGAGAGGGTACTTGAACATATTAATTGTATTAAAAATGACCTGAAAGAAAAATCTGACGTAGCATATCATTCTAGGAAAAATGGACATTGCATCAAGGAGGAAGTAAAAATAATTATGTTTGAAAAAGATACAAAACCAAGAAAAATACTGGAAAGCATAATAATCAGAAACACAAGAAATTTAAATTACAATAGAAGCAAAGGTTTGGAAGTTGAGAATATTTTCATAAATTTAGCTAGGGAAATGGTAAAAATTCATATGAACAAGAACAAAAAAAGTGTAATAATCGATGAATTTAAAAAATTATGATTATTATAATTATTGTTAGTAAAATAAAACAATTGTAATAAAATTAAGAATTGTTGAATTTGAAACAATTGTAAATAAAATAATAAGTTTGTAGCATTTTAAGGATAAAATGCTAAGTTTTGTTAACAACTATGCTAAGAAATATTTTGTAATTTGAGATCACCTGACTATACATTGTAATCTTGAAGAAGGAAGATAGAAAATTCTTCCGAAAATTCGATAATAAAATGAAGTGTAGATGAAGTTTTTTCGATATCTCTATTAAGGTTTTTTTTCTTTTCAATAAAGCAATAGTCTATCAAAATAAATAATTTATTTTTAGATATGATCCTGTTTTATAATGCCAATTAGATATTGACAATAATTCATTACAAACAATAAAATCAAAATAATAATGTTTTTTTGTAATTATATTTTATTATTATAAATCTGCAGTCTTATTCGTATGTAGCCAACTGTTAATAGTTTAACAAATGCACAAATAATTTTAAAACTATTGCATTAAAAATAAAAAAAATATTATTATTATTATACAGGACACTACAAAACAATGTGTATCACAGCTGCCAGTTCTTTAGCTGGTGTTGGCCTTCAAACGCATCGAATTCTTCCCAAGAATCTAGGATGTCGTAATGTATCGGCGCAAAATATGTGCTGATCCAAGCAGTGCGGCTTTTTGGAGTTGACCGATGGAGATTTTGTCAATATTTAGATCTTGTAAGTGCTTACCAAGGTTTTTTGGTATAGCACCCAGTGTGCCGATAACCACTGGAACCACCACTGCCGGCTTGTGCCATAATCGTTGAACCTCGATTTTTAGGTCTTGATACCGTGTGATTTTTTCCAGTTCTTTTTCTTCCACTCTACTATCACCAGGTATGGCTATATCAATTAGCCATATCTGTTTCTTTTCTATCACTGTCAAATCTGGCGTATTGTGTGCTAAGATCTTATCCGTTTGAATTCTGAAATCCCACAGTATTTTCACGATATCATTTTCAGTCACATTGTTTACTGTATGTTCCCACCAGTTGTTTGTTGTTGCAATGTGATAATTTTTGCAGATGTTCCAGTGAATCATCTTTGCAACTGCATTATGCCGCGTCTTATAGTCCGTCTGTGCAATTTTTCTACATGAGCTGAGAATATGATCCACTGTTTCATCAGATTCTTTGCACAATCTGCACTTTGAGTCCGTTGACGATTTTTCAACTTTTGCTTTAATTGCATTTGTTCGTAAAGCTTGTTCTTGAGCAGCTAGAATTAAGCCCTCTGTTTCTTTTTTTAATGTTCCATTCGTAAGCCAATACCAGGTCTTATCCATATCTACTTTTCCTTTGATGTTTTTAAGAAATTGGCCATGTAATTTTTTATCTTGCCAGCTTTCTATCCTTGTTTTAATTGCATTTTGTCGATAATCTTATTTTGTTTTATTTACTTTTAGTAAATTTTGTTTTGTAACTGCAATAAGCAATTGTTCTTGACTGCTTTGTACATAATCTGCCAGTGCATGTTTTTCTTCTTCTACTGTTTGTTTAACTTGCAGTAATCCTCTACCTCCAGTTTGACGGGGTAGGTATAATCTATCAATGTCACTGCGCGGATGCAACGAATGATGAATTGTCATTAATTTTCTTGTTTTTCTGTCCAAAAGGTCCAATTCAGCTTGAGTCCAGTTGATGATACCAGCAGTGTATCTTATAACTGGTATTGCCCAAGTGTTGATGGCCTTGATAGTATTCCCACCATTTAATTTTGCTTTTAATAGCTTTCGGACCCTTTGTACGTATTCTTTACTGATGATATTCTTAACTTGGCCATGCTTGATATTATCCATTTGCAAAATGCCAAGGTATTTGTAAGCTTTATCATTATTGTTTCTAATATTTTGACCATTTAGCATTTCAATTCCATCACTGTGCAAAATTTTTCCTCTTTTTAATGCCACACTTGCACATTTTTCTAGTCCAAATTCCATAGAGATATCAGTGCTAAAGATGCGGACAGTGTTAACAAGTGATTGGATTTCAGCGTCCGATTTTCCATAAAGCTTCAAATCATCCATATAAAGTAAGTGTGAAATTTTTGTTGAATTTTTGGAAGTTTGATAGCCAAGGTTTGTTTTCTTTAAAATCATAGAAAGGGGGATCATGGCAATGATGAACAATAGTGGTGATAATGAATCACCTTGAAAAATTCCCCTTTTGATGTTAACTAGTCCATATTCTTCATTTTCAACAATTAGTTGTGTCTTCCACTTCCTCATTGTTTTTTTAACAAATACTGTAATGTTTTTACTAATTCCTATTGTTTCCAAACACTTTATAATCCAGTTGTGAGGCAATGAATCAAATGCCTTTTTGTAGTCAATCCAGACCATATGTAAGTTTGTTTTTCGTTTCTTGCAATTTTCTAGTATCATTTTATCAATTAGAAGTTGATCTTTCTGCTATTTCGTTTATTTCCTTTCTGTTCTACAGGCAGGATATTATTTGCCTCCAAAAAGTCTTGAATATTATCACCAATGATACCAGTTAACAATTTAAATAATGTTGGCAAGCATGTTATAGGCCTATAGTTTCCAGGTGTCGCACCTTTTGCTGGATCTTTCTGGATAAGATAAGTTTTGCCAGTTGTTAACCATTCACTTATATTTCCACTTTGTAAAATTTCGTTAAATTGCTTGGCTATGATCGGGTGTAGACTAGTCAGATATTTGAGCCAGAAGCCATGCAATTGGTCATTTCCAGGTGATGTCCAGTTTTTGACTTTTTTTACTCGCTTTTTAATCATTTCTGTAGTAATAAAAAGATCTTGCATTTGATTTTCACAAAAATCATTTTCAAAGTCTTTTATCCATCCAGCATTTTGCTTAAAATGTTTTTCATTTTCCCACAGATCTTTCCAAAACTGATTTGTTTCATTCTTATCAGGTTTTTTACATTTTGGCTGGTTAAGGCAGTTAATGCTTTGGTAGAATCGTCTTTGGTCTAATTGAAAAAGCTGGTTTTGTCGAAATTGAACAATTCGTGCATCATAACGTTCTATTTTTCTGGCTGTTGCTGTTATCTGCTGTTTTACAATTTCTAGTGCTTCATCAACTTTTCTTGTATTGAGCCAGTATGTCTTTATTAATTCCTTTTTGATTTTTGCATTCTTCAATTTTTGTTCTTTCATATTCTTCAAATTGCTTGCATCAGAGCGTAATTTTTTTATCTTTAATTCCAGTCTAATTTTCCATTTTGGTGTTGATTTTGCTGATCCATTTGGCTTGTTTTTTTGAATACCCAGTTCTTCTGTGACAATTACAGCTGTGCTGTAAGCAAGCTGATTGGTTTGCTCCAAAGATAAAATTGGAACTGTTGCTAATGCCATATTCACATCTTTCATGATTGGTGCAAGGTCTTTTTTTGACACCACTTTTAAGGTTGGTAATCTTTGTCTTTCTGTACATGCTTGTGCTTGTGTAATTATTTTTTCTTTTAACTGTTGTTGCCGTGGATTCAAATCATCAGTGATTTCTATGTTGATTTGTGTCAGTGGTGGTTCAGTAGTTCTTTCTTCTTCAATTTGAATATTTTCATCATACAACATTTGTGTTTCGTGCATGCCACTAGTCTCCTCAAAACTGCCTTCAGTTGTTTCAACAGTTGACTCTACTTTTTTACTTTTACAAATTTCTTGAATTTCTTCTAGTTCTACATCACTAAACACTTTATTTCGCATTACAAAACGCCTTTGGTCTGCGAGTCTTTGTTCTGTAATAGTTGAATCTGGGTATTTTGCTTTCCAAAGTTCAAACATTCTTTTTAAATAACCACGTTTTTCTGGTTCTGAGTTGTAATAGCAAGCCATAATAGTACGATTTTCAGACACAGTATATTTTTTTCGCTTCAGTTGTTTTTCTTCCAGTAGACCTGCAGTGCTTGGCCCTGGTTGCCTAACCATAGCAGCTGAGTCCTGTAACCCATTTGTCGACAGATGCCCAGGGACTCTAACATCTGACGCGGCCCTTGTTGACCCGGGCGACGACCGATCCGGAATAGGATTTGTTTTCTTTTGTCTCACCATGTTTGTTGGGTTGGTGGACACACTTAGTCTGACTCTTCATTTGAGACCTGTCTGGCTTGGGTGGCCCTTCTGGTAGAATACACTACCGCCAGCATAGCTCCCAACATCATTAGAGCACACAAGCCCCTCCCCACGACAAGGGGGTGTCCTTGAGGGGGATTATTATTATTATTGTTATTATTATTATTATTGTTATTATTATTATGATAATTACAACATAATTTTATTAAAGACAGGATTAAATCACAAAGGAAGCTTACATATTGTAATAAACAAGTAAATCATTTTATTTGTTAATAACTTAAAGAAATTAACCAATATTTACCTGAATAGCATCTCATTATTTAACGAAAAAAAAATTGCCTTATTAATTTCTATTTCTATTCGATTTTATTACGGAAAAAAAGGGAAAAAAATGAAAGTAAATAAATAAAATAAAAATCAGAGTAATTTACATAGAAAATGCTGTAATTTCTGATTAAAGTTCTCTCATAATTCAGATTATTTATTTATTTTTTTTTTTGGAAAATATATCCCACCCATTACATTTCATGTAAAATAATTTGCCAAGACTCACATGCTCATAACGCTTTCACTGTTAAAAAGTTATCCGATCTCATGTAGAGCCAAGCCCTTAACTCTACAAGGCCTAACTCTAAAAACCCTAATAACTTGGTCAAAAAGTATGGCTTGGCTGTTTAATGGAACTATTTCATTACACAACATTAACGATAAGTGACTTAATTTTTTACCATAAGTCCATGGGATTGTCTGTGCGAGAGCCACGAAACGGCTACGCCATACTTTTTGATCAAGATATTAGGGTTTTTAGAGTTAGGCCTTGTAGAGTTAGGGGCTTGGCTCTACATGAGATCTGATAACTTTTTAACAGTGAAAGCGTTATGAGCATGTGAGTCTTGGCAACTTATTTTACATGAAATGTTTTGGGTGGGATATATATATATATTGGCGTAAAAACGCCTTTGGGGGCCCGGGGCGGGAGTTGTAGATGGGGCCCCCTACACTTGCTTTTACAACCAAAAAAACAAGAAAATCTTGTGTGGAGGGGGCCCCGTAGTCTTGCTTTTACAACCAAAAAAATAAGTCTTGGTGGGGCCCCCTAGGCTTGCTGATGGGGGCCCCTCCCATGTGTGGGCCCGGGGCGAACCCCCCCCCCCTTGGTACGCTACTGCAAACAGTTATTTATAACAGAAAGGCTTCTGTGGCTCATTTCATCATCATGCAGCTCATAAACGGGTACAAGATGACTTGAGGGTTACTCCAATGGTAGCTCTAGATTTCAATTACTGTTTACATATTTTGTGCAGTTAGGCCTAGAATAGGCTACTTTATTAGGTGTGTTTTTTAAGTGTTTTAACACTTTAGGAGTCTGCGTCAATGTTCATCGTACTGTGTATTTTTGCTTTTTTCTTTCATTATAAAAAAAAGTTCTGATTAAAACACAATGATGAAAGTTGTGTTTTAATCTCTTCTTTTGAAAAAAAATTCCACAAATCTTCAACTTATTCTAATCGAAAACCCATTTTTCTAGTTAAAATTTAGGTTATTTCCTTACAACTTAATACATTTTTGGTCATAACATGATTTGTAGATGTTAATAAACAAAAAAGTTATTTAACTTATCGCTAACCTCTGAATACGCCAAAAACGGCCGACCCTCATATACAAAATGGCCAATAAAAGCCAAAGTAATAATAATAAAATTTTTAAAAAAATCGTTTTACATTTCCTAAATGTATATATAAACAGAAAATATACAATCAAAAATAAAATAAAGTATGTCAACCCCAAATTATTTTTTTATTGGTTGATTTCATATGGATTGACTCAATATTGTTTTAAATTTTGTAGTGTTGTTACGGTGATGTAAAGCTCTTCAAAACATCTTCTTGTTTTCTTGATATTATTAAATTAAAACTTCTAAAAAATACAAAAAAACAACTTCATCATACCAATATTTCGTCCTTTATATCAAAGAACTTTATCAATGTTTCGGCAAACCCTACATTAAATAAATAAAGAGAAAAGAAACTTTCTTCTCTCATCCAAAATCAACCAGGCCGGGGATAGTCATTGGACTGTACCCGGGAGCTTCGGGATGTCAGCAACCTGGCGGGTCCACGGGTGGTGGATAGTGGAAATCTTCGTCTCCACGGGGTCCGAGGACACTGTGTGAGGCGAAGCAGTGCTCTGCACCCCGAACCAGACCCCCCCCCCCAATCTAAGGTGTTAAGCGGACCTTGCCGATGGATGGATAGCACTGGGGTTATAGTGTCTTCAACGGTGCCTCTAGGAAACCAGGCCGAATCCTGGAGTAAATAAAAAAAAAAAAAAAAATGGCCTTCCCTGCGAATAGAGGCTCTTCGCAGGGTGACGTTTGCTTCCCCCATAACAATGGAGGGCTCTGAAGAAGAGAACTCCAAAGACATCCCCATTTAGGGTACTAACCAGGAAGTTAACTTCCACGAAACTTCAGAGGAGGGGAGGTATACACCGAAACCTCCAGAGGAAAAGTGGAATGGATTAGGAATTTCCTGAACACTTTCTATGTTTCTGTCCAGCTTTAGCTAGGAACAGATGGGAGATCTTTGATAAGATTTCGTCTTACCATTGAAAACATCTCCACTTTTAATTAAGGTCATTTTATTTTTCTGTAAATCTATAGGACTCTTTATGACCACAGAAACTCAACCTTATGTTGAAGAATAATCATTGACGATGTCAATGTTTTATGAGGGGACACAATGGACCCAAAAAACGTGGTCTGAGTGACAAAACGGCAAATAGCCGACCCTCAGTATATCCTTATCTTATCTTATCATCCAAAATCAAACGAAGCATAACAGTAAAATCATATAATAATAAAAATATATAACATTTTTACTGAACGAGATAAATTTAATAATAACAGCACAAATGAAAAGAAAAACGAAACAAATTCAATAATAATAACAAATAATAACGAGATAACTCGATAATATATAAAAGAAATTAACAACACACTCACACTAATTTTAATAATTTTTTCAATCTTTCATTATTATATAAGAATTTCCTAAAAATACTCAATGTAATTACATTAACTTTTAAGGACTTATCCTTATTCCTTATTGACTTCAATTTATTACGCACGACTCTCAAATCAATCTTTCCGATTCTTCTTGAGTCTCATATATTATCTCTATTATAGGATCCGGATCATGGCCATATCTAAAACAATGATCCGCTCATTGAGATATTCCTCTCTTTTTACTCCTGTACGCTCTTGCATGCTGCAGAACTGATTCTTGTAACGATCTACCTGTATTTCCTATATAAATTTCTTGGCAACTACGACATCTCAACAGAAAAACTACCCCCAATTTATGTAAGTTTCCCATTTTTCATTGTCTAATCTTTTCTTTTTGAATAACGTATTGCCTTTATAATACACCATCTTTATTTCATTTACTTTGCAAATTTCCTTAATACATCTGTACAATCGAATCCCTATCCGTAGTTTCATAAATTTGTAACCCTTTCCCTCATTCTTATCTTCTTCTTTTTTCCTCTTACAAATTTGAAGTTTTTTTTAAAAAAAATCATTGAAAGTAGAAACAATAAAATCTTCCGGATATTCATAAATTAACAACTTTTTCTTTAAGCATAAAATTTTCTCATTCCATTTACTTTTATCTTCCGTGTATTCAGTTATCCTTTATAAATTATTGTGAATTGTGGCTTTCTTGGTAGATGATTTATGGTTAGATTGAAAACTTTACCTATGTTCACTTTGGTAATCCTTACTATAACGCTCATATGTTAATCTTGTATCTTCATTTTTAACCAAAATGTCTAGAAATGGTAACTGTCCCTTATCTTCTTTCACTAAAGTAAAATTTAAATTTTTGTGGAACGCATTAATATAAGTAAAAAATCTCGCGAATTGCCTATCAGAACCTTCCCATATTATAAAACTGTCATCCACATACCTCAAATACTTAAATTTAGCCTCTTTCCATTTGAAAATGTGATTCTTTTCTTTTCTTTGAAAAGTTTATGTCTGTTATATTCAGCTAAATAACTCACATTTGTTTAGAAATAAATAGATTCCTAAAAATTGAGAAATGTAAAATGAGACGTTGATTTAACAAAGAAAAGCACAAGTCACACAAACACAAATACAAACGAATGCTAAAATAAAAGAAAAAGAGCTTGTTTATGTAAAATTTTAAAGAAAAAAATATGATAATTTAACTGATATTATTCTTTTTGAGGATCTATTTATTAGTAATTATTTTTGCTTTTCTAATTTTATTTTAATTCATTTCTTGTTACTGAAGCAATTTTATTTTTTCAAGGCTTTTATTTCTGTTTACACAATGTACTTTAGTCACATATTAATAAATAAATAAAAGTTTTCTTTGTTTTTGGGTGGATATATATTCTTGAAGAACAAAAATTAATAGATAATATTTGAAAATATTATAAAATGTTAATTTTTTATCAAGATAGTAACAATAAACGGAAACTTACACAATATGACAATATATTGTCACCGTGACAACGGAATACTCGTCAGCTGGGAGTACTCAAATTCAGCAACTTCGAAGAAATGTAAACAACTCAAGGAACATCACAAATAAATTAAATATAAAAAAGTTAAATTAATTTTCTATGATAAACCAGCCTTGCCAGTCAAGAACTGATAATTCAATTTAATGTTCAGTAGGAATTTGAATAAACAATAATAAAAAAGATAATAGTTCTTATAAAGTTCAAATATTAAGAAATATTAAGTAAGAAATTCTGCTTTATTACATTTAATAAAAATAGTTAAAAATTTGCATTTAGAAAGACAAATAAAAGCCAATGAAATTGATACTTTTAAATTTATTTCCAAGAGGTGTTGAATTTCATAACTGAACAACCAAAATACATTGATAGTAGATACATTTATGAAATACAAGATTCTTTCATAAATTTATGACTTGTGGTATATAAATACTTTTACTCTAGCCCAGTCAAATTAGACTTTTGGTTTCCATTAATTCGTAAAAAGCTGGAAATGATTTCATTGCACTTGGGGCATCCCAAATAAGATTAATATGAGTTTGTGACGGTTTTTGAGGTGAGTTTAAATTTTGGGAGCCAAAAAACCGCGAAAATTTGGCACTTTTTATGCTAAATAAAAACGATTAACTAATGTTAATACATCACTCGATTTAAAAGTTGATGAACGATAATCTTTTACCTAGCACGAATAATTTCTCTTAAACTAATTTTAATTTGATAAAAGCGTCATATTTTTTTTCTTCGCATCAGCTTTATTGTGTTTCACATCTTCCAAATAAATGAAAAACAATTTTTATACTTTTAGAATATACGAGACTCATCAGTAAATAAAAATGATGTTTGGATGTCCTCTGAAGTCGATTTCTTCAAACTCAATGACATGGGTACAATCTTTTTCCCTTTTCCTTTGCCGCAGGAAATTTAGCCAAGTCAAATTAGACCAAAAAAAAGTCGTGCCTTCAATTAATTCGCAAAAAGCTGGAAATGATTTCATTTCACTTGGGGCATCCCAAATAAGATTAATATGAGTTTGACGACGGTTTCTGAGGTGAGCTTAAATTTTGTGAGCCAAAAAACCGCGAAAATTTGACACTTTTTCCAGTTTCTTTTAACATCTAATGGGTGCATCGTACAGACAATGTTATTCTTACCAAAATTAAAGAGCATTATATTCGGCGTCGAATGACCTTCTGAAACATTAAATTTGGTTCAGTGGTTTGGTCATAATCAGTAGTCAAAGATGAGCAAATTTCGCCGTTTCGGTTGAAATGTGCCTTACGCTCACTTTCAAACGCCTGTGATCCGAAAACGGCTAATCCAAATAGAAAATGTAAGATAAGAAAGTTATAGAACATCAAATTCTGCGTTCAGGGAGCACCTAATTTGAAAATTTGCCCATACCTTTGCAAAGATACACGCAAAAACCGAAAAATAGGCGTAGTGCTCATTTTCTGTAATTCGTCCAGGGAATCGAATGTTTATGTAATTCGAACGTTCAATGTGGTTCTCTACGTTTTAGAGAAACCTTCCCCCGGGATCATACCCCTCACACCTGAGTCTGTCATCGGTGGAGTTTGGCTGGCGGATGTGTCCTGAAAACAAGGACATCCCAGTCTCTTCCCGATGACGAATTCCTGCTCTTAGCGTTGTGTCTTTGTTATCCAATTCTTTATAGTTTCAGGCACTTTAAATCTCTTTCACATTTTAAACGCACGGCTTAGTTATGTTGTAAATGTCGTTATTAAATCTTGTTGTGCATAGCGGATTCAAGACAAGGCAAATTTGTAGTTTTGAAGATTATTCATTGTTGATTAGAATTTCTTCAAGTGGCAGTTTTCAGAGCTCACGAATATTGTGCCTTCCTTTCATCAGAGCTCCTCCCTCAGACTATGATACAGTGTACACTGCACTCAAAACAGCTGCCAAAAAATGTGTAGAACTACGCCCAAAGGGCTGCTTTGTAACGTTTGATCAGCCACTATATATAACAGCAAGAAAAATTGTTGCATCCTCTGGATCAAATAGTGATGTGGGCTCTGTGATAGTTCGACTTGGGGGCTTCCATTTATTAATGTCTTACATGGGTGCAATTGGATATATAATGGATGGCAGTGGATTACAAGATTTGTTCAATGTCTCGTACGCACTAGCCAATACAAAGACCATGATGTCAGGGCATTACTATTCAAGAGCTGTTAGAGGACATTATTTTGGGTCAGCTTGCTCTGGTTAAGAAATTTTTTTTCCACAATGGATGTGACAGATGACGAGAATGGAGCACTTTTGACTATTCTCGACAAGTTTGGAACCGACAGTTTTCGTGTAAATGTACCCATCATGGATGGACTCATGCTCAAATTCAGGACAAGACTAATGGAGTTACAGCAAAATGGTCAAACAGCGAAACTCTGGATTCAATATGTTTGGATGGTTTCATTTCTGAAGCAATTCATTGAAGCCGAGAGAAATGGTGATTGGGAATTGCACCTTCAAAGCATAAAAAACATGTTACCATATTTCCACGCTGGCGGCCACTTCAACTACGCCAAAGCTATAGCCACTTGTATTTACAAGACATGATGGCACTTGATAAGAAACTTACTCCTACAGAATACGAGGAATACGTATCCAAAGGCTTCCTTACACTCAGACGGTCGCAAAAACACTGGTCAGCCAGTGGTTTTTTGGAAAGTCTTCAGTAAAGCAGATGACAACATTCTTGAAGCTGTTAGCAAACTTGAAGCTTGGAAAACTTTGTTGATAATGATAGACTTTTATTAGAAACGTTTATATGTCAAGTCTATGTTCCTGGCGCAAATATAAAAAAACATTGGAGATCTGAAGTGGTGGATGTTCACAAAGCAAGAAACTCAAGAAGAAAACTTGCCACCAACAAGAGCATCACTGACACCATATGTTATAGTTACAATAGACTTAGCTATCAAACCATAGAATGGTGCCGTGCTGACCAGCGCTATCCAAATCTGCCTTCACCATTAAACTTTGGTTGGGAGTTGAAAAAGAAAAGCGGCAGGTATGCACCTGGCTAAGGAGGTAGTCAATAAAAATTGTGAACGTTGTAAAAACAAAGTAAAAGTTGACATTTCTTCAGCTTATTAGGTGCTCAAGTGTTAAAAGAAAGTGTGCACCACCATGTGTATGTCATTCCTACCATATAAAGTGCACTGAACTATGTGTGTGTGGAGGAGATGCAGAAATATGAGACAACTGTGATGACATTACGAACCATGAAAATTCATGTGAGGACTTAGATGGTGATGCTAACTTGTTTTCAAGAGAATAATGTAATCTCATTAACTAATGTTTTTTATATAATTACATAATCCATTTTAAAAACTTACATACTATTAGGCCTGACTACAAATGAAGGGCCTAACTGCAAAAGTCACATTCTCCACTTTTGGCGGGAAATGAGTTATTGATATATTATTATTGTTCACATTGAACTGTACCTTATTCTGAAGGTTTCAGCTATCAAA
This sequence comes from Thereuonema tuberculata, assembly GCA_023159025.1. NCBI lineage: Eukaryota > Metazoa > Arthropoda > Chilopoda > Scutigeromorpha > Scutigeridae > Thereuonema > Thereuonema tuberculata. The sequence continues at coordinate 13,757 of JAFIDM010087085.1, forward strand.
ACTCTTATTCTCTTATATAAATTTAATGTTGAAAATCACGTTTTGGAGCAAAACTAACATTCTCCACTGAGGATTCTAGTGCAAAACTCACATTCTCCACTCAGCCAATGGGGAGCTGTATTTTGGTCATGTGATGTAGTCATGTGACGCAGTCTGCAACAGGTTATGTTTGGGTAAGAGTGAAGTGTAAAGTTTATTGTGATGTCCTCTTTTTTTATTAATCAAAGTGTTAAACCTATTGATAGAAATATTGGCGAAGTCCAAAGAAGCGTGTGAATACACCACTGAAATGGAAGTGAGCTCAAGGAAAAACACTACGGAGAAGAGTGGCGATCTAATGAAGATTTTGAAATTTTTCGTCAATGTTTTGGATGGACCTGAAATACATGTGCCAGGAGAATATGAGGAGGAATGCCACGTTGTAGATGAACTGCAGACTTTCCAGATCTGATTTTGTTCAATAAACTGAACTGTTTTGATGACAATCTATAGTTTTTTTTTGTTTTATTTCTATATTGTGAGAATAATTTGTAAAATTTGTTTCTTCAATAAACAAAGTTTTTGTGCCAAAACGTATGCCGGTATTTAAACTTTTCACCCTAAACAAACTAAATAATATCGTGAGTTACATTATCACCTCTGATAATTTCTAGAACGCATGGTGTCAAAAGCAATATTCTGCAAACTATTCAAGTGCAGAACTCACATTCTCCATCTGTAAGTACCAAAAGTCACATTCTCCATGTTTTAAAGTCATTTTTCCAAGTTATATGATGTGTATGTTTTGAAACAGCATTACACACCACATTGTCTGACTACATTATATTTTTTTTAAAAAATGCAAGTTTCAAAACCTTGTTTTATTGAAATGAGAGGTTTTTCATGTTTCCTGAAAAATTTGCTAAAGTGGAGAATGTGACTTTTGCAGTTAGGCCCTTCAAATTCATTATTTGTTCTATATCCTTCTACATGTATTAGTAACGTGCATTTCATACAATTATATATAACTGTACTAGTGATTCCATATCATTGTATTATTAAAGTTATTGTGAGTAAAAAAACAGCACGATCATAATTTTTTTTATCTCTTAATAAATAACTGTTGGTAATATGTTCTCAGCCGATGGTGACATATTTAATGGAACATAACTTACAAACGGTAGCAGATGTGAAAAAATTGATAAGGACTAAATTTGTTCTTCGGCTCATGCACAACCAAAAATGTTCATTCAAATTTGGCGTACGAGCAGTCTGCAAGGAGTTATTCTTAATGTACTGAGTATGGCGGCCATCTTGGATTGATGACCACAAAAAACAAACAGCGCAATTTGAAGGTAAACACCCGGTACTAAATACATTATGTAGCATACAATAAAGCTATTCCTCATAGTCGCACCTTCACTTCACAAAAAATCCCACGGAACACCATTTGCCCCTCTACTAATACCTTCAAGTGCAAGTGTGGAGGAACAACTTCCTTGTTCCGTAGGAGTGGGGCTGGAAGACTATCG
>JAFIDM010087086.1:0-15265 GCA_023159025.1 Thereuonema tuberculata
TTGACGAATGTTGATTTTTTTAATTCATTAGATCAATTCGTATTCAACGAAGAAAAAAATAAGATAACTCTTTTTTTTACAAACATATTTTCTTTTTTTGTTTAATCCATTTTTTTTTCCAATGTAAAAAATTATATTTTCTTTTGTATGAAACGATGATTAGAAAGAGAGAGAAAGAAGGGAGGTTTTTTTTTTTTTAAAAAAAAGCATCATGCTTGACCTACTAAAGAAAGACCTTCGAAAAGAGGGTATAAAAGCAACACTGTTATTACGAATTCAGTTGAGATTCGTACGTCGAGTCAGACACTTGGAAACCCAAGCAATCATGAAATATGCTGCATGTCCTTTTTTTTTCTCAACACCGCATTTATAGAACTCAAACTTATGACAGACATTTTAAGGATTGCGAAAAAGTGAGTATAAAAGCATTTATTTCTTGTTGTTTAGTAATAGATATAAGAAATCTTCGTTTTTTTATTTTATCTTTCACCCACTTTCCTTAATATCTGTTTTTATTTTTATTGTTACACTATAAACTTTATATTTAATTTTTAATAACTAAATTTCTTTTTATTTTTTATGTTGTTGTAGCTATTTAAACAACAATATCCACAAATAGATGTCATAAGAAGTTACTATACTAGAATTCATGTTATTTTGAAACATCAACAAAACTTCCAGGCTATTCATACCCCCTTCAATCCCAATGGAATATGTAAATAATTTTTTACTTTTATGAATATGATTTTTTTCATTTTATTTGAAATAACATAAAGACGATTTTCATTTTTCCCTTCCACATAAAGAAAACAATATAAATAATGTAAATATTCATGTAAACTTTTTTTGGTCTCTTCCTTTCCGCTTCTCATAATTAATTTCTTATTTTCTTTTTTTTATTTTTCACAGTTCCCTACGGTTTTTGCTCTAAAACAGAATAGAAAACTACCTTACAGAATCGAAAAAATAATGTGAAAGAAAAAATAATCCGTGTAACCGATTTTCTTTTTTGATTTTGTTTTCTTTCTTTTTCAAATCCGCAAATGCACTTTTTTTCTTCAAATGTAACATCCAAAACGTGAGAAAAAATAAAAAACAGAAGGTGAATATTTGTCTATGTGATTTTCTTTTATTTCTCTTATTTTAATAAACATTTAAAAAATAAAAATCTCTCTCAGTTTTACCACACAAAAATTTAAGCCAAAAACCGTTTTCATTAACTGTATTTTCTATTATTTTCTTGACCATCAAAAAATCGACAATAGCGAAAATGCTTTCACTATCAAAATACTCTGTACTCCAACTTCAAAACAGAGAACTTCCCAGCAAAATATCATCTCTCTTTCTCCCCATTCTCTAGCGAAAGTTATCCCGAGGGTATGAAGGTCAGCATTCAGCTCTCCTTTTTTTCTCTCTTCATAAAACCCTCCTTGCTCCCATCCCCTTCCTCCTCCTCTTCTCTCTTCTATTAGCAAACCATCTATTGGAAAGTAGGAGCAAAAATACATTCAAAAATAAAATATATAATGTAGAACTTTTACCAAAGAAAAAAAAGACCAACAGACACATGAAAACACAACATCACATAACAAAAAAATTACCAATGAAAACAACAATAAAGAGCCATATTAACCCAAACTAATCAGCTTTCTCTATCCCAATCTACCTCAACCCTACCTTTACTCAAAAAAAAAACAATCAAAAACCTCCTAAAAACAATAAAAACAACAAAAAAACACTACCAAAACCATCCAACCAAGTCAACATCACCAAATCCACCCATCCCCTCCACAAAAATCCAAACCCCCCCCCCTCCCTCCCCCCTCTAACCAGACAACCAAAAATTGGTCTATATGGGCCCGAGGACACTGTCCATACAGGCCATCATCACTACTAAGATAACAGCGCAACTTTTTATCACATATATATTATTTGGCGAAATTATATAAAGGTTATCATTTTGGAACCATAACAAACTAAATGTATTATCTTTCATTTTCTACCACATTAATTATATATATATATCTTGGTAAATAAAAATCTTAATATACTATGCATTCTATGAACTATGGTATCTGGGCAAACACGAACGGCAGCAATCTTAAAAGAATAAACAATCTCAAAAGAAAATACTAGCATGTATTCAGAAAAAATACTGGACAAATGCGGAACATAGAAAAAAAAATATTAGAAAAATAAAGGTATATTGAACTGAAAGAGGATTTACTTCGTAATCTTACCATTTCAAAATTATTACTCTAAACTTTAAACAAAAATCGGACAATAATCTCCGAAATCCTAGAAACATTAACTTAAATTATGCTAACATAAATAACAGTTAAGGCCTAAGAAACACTAGTTATACATGAAGGTCTTTACAGCCCAATGTCCAATATATTGGACATTTAAAAAAAAATTTTTTCTCAGTAACTACTGCACCTAGAGAAATGATTAAAAGATCAATGTCCACTATTTGAATCGCTGTAATGACCTCATGTACTGCAACGTGTTGCATTCTTAGCGAGATTGTATGAGAATACTTTAAACAATGGCATCTCCCTACAAAATCAGAACAACATGAATATCTTCTTTTTTTAAGTGAATTTGCAATCTTAGACAAAATTTAAAATAACAAATACATGTTATATATGAAATAGAATATCTAAAGTTATAATATAATGAAAAATTTTAGAGCTTAAATGCATTTGACAGCAATATTACAGATAATTAGCGAAATGTCCAATATATTGGACATTGGTCCATAACGGTATGGTTTGTTGAGAAAAAACAATCTCTTTTTCAAATTTTATTTGTTAAAATTAATGAATAATTTGTAGTTTGCATAACTTTTTAGGCGGCGGGGTAGTAGATCTAACACGGTGTATAGGCCTAACCGGCTACAGTGCATTGATAACCGGCTGGGTAGACCTGGGCGGTGGGATGATAGACGGGGATGACAGGCCTAGAGACATGGCGTCTTCGTTCGGATGCCGTCGGCTTAGTGTGAGATGCCATAGTGGTGCAGGCTTCCGCTTTTGGGGTGAAACAAGAAACAAACAGAGCATGCATAGTCTGTTCTAGATTTGATTGTGAAAATCACTAGCCAAGCAGAGACTCTAATGTCCATGGACAGCGCTGTAGAGCTCAGGGTTGCAAAAGAAAGATGAAATTTGTGTGTGCGAAGTGCAAAGTTCATTTGTGTATTGGAACTAATTCAAAAAACTGCTTTAGTGACTTTCATAAAAATTCATGATTTCATACCGTGAATGACCAATGTCCAATATATTGGACATTCCAATACCTATACTCAAATTGCTTTTTTTTAGAAAAAAGTTTTTTTTCACGTTTTTTACACTAATTTTGTTCTGTATATCAATTTTCATCACTAGATTTGTATTAGTTTGGCTATGGGCATTAAAGGGTTAAAATGGTTGGCCAAACATAAAGGTCGGATACAAAGTAGCAAATAACGGAGAAAGTCCATATGAACATGGGTGCAGAAATGCTTTATTCAGTGTTACAAAATGACTAACATATACATATGCTCTGATGTAGCCGCTGTTATTTGAGGTGTTTAAAGTGGTCTCCACCAGCAACAACATAGGTCTCTTAGAATAGTCATGATTGCCAGATAACGTCAAACATGTTTGGGGTAAACTGAATCATTGTACATCCATCCACAATAAGGTCAAGCAATGTTTGTATTGGGAACCGGTGTTAAATACATTAGCGTTTTAAGATAGCCCTAGAGAAAAAATTCCGGAAGATTTAGGTCCGGGGAAGCATTTGGTCATCATCTGCCAATCCAACTACCAGGGAAGACGAGGTAAGATGTCGTCAATCAGTGAGACTGAAATCAGATGGAGTCCAGTCTTGCATGAACCACAAATTGACGACAGAGGGGTAATGGAACATTCTCCAGCAACGCATGTAAATCGGTTTCAAGAAATGCTTGTAAACTTCCTGTTCAGTCTGGGTAGCAGAAATACATCATTGCCTTTGTAAGTGTTAATCATTCTATAACATCTGAGAAAAGAATTTTCGCATCCATGTTCTTATGGACTTCGTTTATTATTTTGCTATGTTGCATCGGGACTTCAAGTTTGGCCAACCATTTCAGGACCACCCTGTATATTACTTTTAATAAAATCAAAAATAATAAAATGAGAATACTTTTAATAAAATCAAAAATAAAACTATAAAAGCAAAATAAATACAAAAATATCCTTAGTTAAAGGAGAATTAAAAATAATAATAGATAATATATAACACAATTGAAAAAAAAAAAAAACAATCTAAAATACAAGAAAAATATTCTTGTGTAAAAAATCTTTTTAATCTATTACAAATTTTAAAATCTAGATTGTAAGGTATATCATCTAGGCACCATTAATGTTTATTGATTTTTGACAATATCATAGCATGTATAAACAAATATATAATAACCTTAAATGTATTCTGTAATTAGATTGTTATTTTTTATTGATATATTCTAAATGATAAAATTTTTTCTCCACTTGAAAAAGCTAGCTCTCGCTAGCGAAACCGTTGTGATCTATGTAATTTTTAAGTTTGATTAAGTTTGATTAAATTTCTTAGCATTAGACAGGTGTACGGCTCTATTTATGTCATCAAAACAATCTATGACTCAATAACAATGCTTAATAAATTCGAAGGAACAGCTTAAAGTTTTATGAACTTTAATTGCCAAAACATAAAATAACTCGTTAAAGCAATAAGAATCAAGTAGCAATTAATAATAAAAGTAATTTATATACAGAGAATATATAATTAAAAAGTAAATTCTAAACAATTTATTAGTTTACTAATTTTAAAATTAGTAAAATAGTCGGTAAATGACAACACAATGTCATAGAATTAACAAACATCATACAAACCATAAATATATTCTGATATACTTAAAAACAACTACTCAATCATACCAAATCGTAATAGATGTTGGAGATTCTTAGCTCCCAAAGATTTTATCTCATGGTATCATAAATAAATAAAATTTCAATATTAAGTAAGAGTTAATTTTTAGACTTAAGCTTTATGTGGTAATTTGAAAGAAATCGTCATATTTCTCTGTGTCCTCATTTTAACTGAATATAGAGACATTCTATACCAGCATGGCTTTTCCGGCCATGTTTGTTTTTGTTTTGTTTTTCTGATAGATCTGATCGAATTTAATAGTCGACATAAGATCATTGAGATTAGTAATCACCCATATCATACGCGTTGATGCTTCAGAATTAAGTTCAACGAGACAAAATTCGAGAGATTTCTTAACCGCACTTTTCATAAACGAGAGAAGATTGGATCCCCAATTTTTGAAAACCTGTAGGAATTTTCGAACGTTATTGAAAAAATTATTCATTCAAAAGGAAAAATAATAAATTATAGGTATAAGAAGCTATTCAAATCGACTTGTGTAGTATCTTACAGTTTTCTAAAGCATTTAATTTGAGTTATTATGATCATAGACAGAGGGACGGACGAAAATCGTTATTTGTACTTAACTTTTCTTAAAAGGTTGAGACCCCGTGTTTAAAATAACTTTTCTCTTCAACGCATATTAGGATGCACTACAAGTATTAGAGCGAACGTACAACACTGCGCTAGCATCTACCTGAGATTATATGAAGTGTTCTGCAAAATTGGTATAAAACAACGATAGTTGTATCAGTTATGAAGATAGGTGACATTATGCAAATCAACAAAAGTCAGCTTTTAGATATCCTAAAACAATACAATAATCAAACAATCACTTTTAAGAGAATCTGGTAGTTCATAAATTTATTTTTCGTTGATGGATTTATTTTAAACACAGAGATTTGTGATTTTTTACAAGAAACAGTGGAAAGTTTCAAGTTTAAATTAGTAGATATATACTTTATTTTCAGATTCTTCAGTTACACACCTAATTTCCATGTGCTATTTATGACTTTATGGTTTTGATCCATTTGGGAGAATAATTTGGCGGGTTCGCAAGATGAGGTAATGATGATGGAAATAATTGGATGCTGAAACGCATTACACCATCCGTATGACTTGTCAAGTCATCAAAAAGCCTTTGAAAGCCAAGACAGCATTTGACTTTAAATCAATCATGTTTTATTTAATTTTTTTTTCATATTTTTTTCGTAGGCTTCCATCTTATCTTTTTAATAATAATTGGTTTAAATCATGGAATTGAAGTTTTCATACAAAAACAACCCAATTGAATAAATATTATAATTACAATAAAAGCGATTGATATTTTGAGAGAAAACTATTTCCTATATTCATTTTAAAATACTCATTTTTTCGTATCTCCTTTATATATCTGCATTAAGTTTTATTTATTTTATCTGCAGAGATTAATTGAATCTATTTTTTTTAAAATATTAAGCTATATATTGTGAAAAGCAGTCTAATTTTATAATAGTTTGATATTATCAGTCTGATTTTTATAAAATCTATATAGTTTGTAGAATAAAACATTTTTATAGTTACGCTAATAGCCTAGCCTTATTTATTTATTTAGTTTTGTAAAGTCAAATTTTTTTTTAATGTATTCTTTTTTATCAAGACGGATAAAAAAAAAATAATATTTTAACAGCAGTTGTTTAAAGAAAAAAAAAATCAAAGAGAACTCAATTCATTAATTTTTCAGATATGCAAATCAATGGTTTAAGATTAAGTTACGAAAGTATTTCTTTTATTATTCAATAATCAGGATATTTTATTAATTTCTCCATTAACATTATTGACTTCCGAAATTGATGCTTCGAAAACTTAAAGGTAAAATTAAAGCAATAATTATTTTGCTTAAGTCTTTCAAATTCCTTATTCATTAACTGAATCCTGAAAATAATTTTAATAAAGCTTATTTTGGAAGTTTTGAAATTTCGCTTTAAAAGCCTTCATAGTGTACAGATATCTTTTTTTTTTATCAAGATGATTTTTAGGAAATTCCATGTTTTAGTTTTTAATAATAATATTACAAATATCACCGAGATAGAATAAAATTAAAGACAGTATTAAAGTTGCTTTTTTAAGTTGCTTATATCAAAGAAATTACGATCATAAGATTTTTACGAATGTCGGATGTATGTAATATCAAGTAAATATCAAATTTTGAACTTGTGATTTTTATAAACTAAGAAATTAATTGTGCGCACATCAAAGCTTTCTTCACAGAAACAAAGTGTACTGCATCAAGTTGCTTTCTTTTTCTTATATAAGTACATCGTGTTTTAAGAGCCAGATGCATTCTCAAAAAGCACCAGTGCTGAAGTTGAAGGATTTTTACCCACAAGGAATAAAGTCATATGGGAGAACACATTTACGAACTTGCACGTTGATGGATCTCATTGAAGTTGATATCAAATATTAGACTTAACGAAGAATTACAACAGTGCAATGGTTGAGTAAAATGCATCAGAAATTTTTTTTTTTTTTTTAAATTATTTGATAAATTGCTGCATTTTTGTTTCCTTTTTTATTCTAGAGTTTATTATTTTGGCAAATGTAATAAATGGTTTGAATAATGATTAATATTGTAATAATATTGATATAATATATATATATAATAAAATAATATAATATAATAAGATATATAATAATAAAATTGAATCATATATAAATGATAAAAAGTTTCGTTTGGAAGATTTTCTTTCTTTTTTAGTGATCAATTATCGTAATACTATTTTTTTGTTTTTTAACTAAAGCCGGAATTGATATTTTTATTATCTAATTAAGCCCCCACTCCACAGAAATCTTACGAATAACAATATAGTTATTGGAAATTATTGGAAGTTATTGATTTGGAAATTCAGAGCAACACAAAGTATTAATAGGCATACGTTCCATCACAAATAAAAGTTAAAAAAAAATTTAAAAAATTATATTTATTTATGCTGGTTTAAAATATCAAATGTTAGTTTATGCACTTAGGTCAATAAATTAAATCCTTCTCGCCCTTTCCTCTCCCCCGCTCCCAAAAAAAACCCAGCTGTTTAAATGTATTCATTTTACCGAGCACTAGCATCGTAAAATACAAATGTAATCATTATCAATTAATTCATAGTTAAAGAAATATTTACCCAAGGAACCTCTGTTGACTTATTACACCCCAAAGATATAATCTTCTGTTTTTTTAAATACCGGGAAGTTTTTTGCGGTCGTCACTTTATAGAGGGCTGGGTAAACCAAGGGCACGAATAAAGAGAAATAACATGAGAAAAAAATCTCTGACATCTGCTGGAAATTAACCCTGCACTTCCAGCTTAAATGTAAGCCTAGTACCAGTTTCACAATACAATAATAATAGTGTATAATAATAATAATAATAATAATAATAATAATAATAATAATCATCATCCATGATGAGAACTCGTTCTAATATAGATCATGCTGCATCTAACATTTAACATTCTTTCCGAACAGCAGAAGGGCTGTCGCATGAATTTCCAGGGTTGTAAGGAGCAACTCCTTATTGACTCTGTAATCCTGCGCCAGGCACGCGCGAAGAACAGGAGCTTACATATCGCATACATCGATTACAAGAAGGCATTTGATTCTGTCCCTCATTCCTGGCTCCTACTCACTCTTCATATCTACAAAATACACCCCAAGATCACGGCATTCTTAGCTGCCACGATAAAGAGTTGGCACAACATTACACCTACGCACCTCTAACACCTCCATCACTACAGATCCCATTCCCTTAAGGAGAGGTATTTTCCAGGGAGACTCCTTGAGTCCTCTTTGGTTCTGCCTCGCCTTGAATCCACTGAGCCACACACTAGATAACACAAAACACGGTTATAGGCTTACCACAGGCACTGTGACACCATATAAAATCACACACTTACTCTATTTGGATGACATTAAACTCTATGCCACAAACAATGCACAACTTACTAATTTACTACAAGCCACCACACAGTTCACCAAAGACATTCGGATGGAATTTGGAATTGACAAATGCCGCAAGTTACACATAATACGTGGGAAGACTTCGAATTTGGAGGGGTTTGAACTGGACCATGGTTTGGCCATCCATTGCATGGAACAGGGAGAGATTTACAAGTACCTGGGCTTCCAGCAAGCGCGCATCATTGACAACGCAAACATCAAAAATGCACTGAAGAACACATACTTTGCTCGTGTTCACAAAATCCTCAAAACACAACTCAACGCCAGAAATAAAATTAAAGCTATCAACACTTTTGCCGTTCCCACACTAACATATTCGTTCGGCATAATTCCATGGACAAACACCGAACTCGAAGCACTACAACGCGCAACACGCACTACATTCACGAAACACAACCTGCACCACCCCAAGTCCGCTACGGAAAGGATGACTCTTCCCCGCAAGGACGGAGGCCGAGGACTCATCTATCTCATCGCCCTACACGAAAAAAAAGTACCCACACTTAGGGAACATTTCCACCAGAGAGCAGAAGACTCCTCACTTCACTCAGCCATTGTCAAGGCTTACACACACCTCAAAACCCTGGACATCGCAAACCCTTCTCCAACACTCACCACCCCTGACACCCACACTCAGCAGCTGCGTGAATCATGGGCTCGTAAGGAACTCCATGGCAGACATCATCACGAACTCAGCCAGCCTCATGTCGACATGGAAGCGTCGAACAGATGGCTGACGAGTACTGAGCTGTTTGGGGAGACCGAAGGGTTCATGATCGCAATACAGGACCAAGTCATCTCCACACGCAACTGCAAGAAACACATTCTACACGATGCAAACACACATGACGACAAATGCAGGAAATGCAACACTACACATGAGACGATCGACCGTCCCCTTCAGACCGTCCCCTTCAGAATATCAGACTGTCCCCTTCTCTCTCAAACAGACTACCTCCACCGACACAATCAGGTAGCGTCGATCGTTCATCAAAAACTAGCACACAAACATTCACTTATTAAGAGCACGGTCCCGTACCACAAGTACATACCACAAAGCCTATTAGAGTCACCCTCATATAAACTATCCTGCGACCGCCCCATTCACACACACAAAAGCATACATCACAACAGACCAGACATCACACTTGTTGATAAGGTCAACAAACAGACCTATCTAATTGATATTGCAGTGCCTATCAGCAAGAACATGCAGAAAACTCACGCAGACAAGATCAGTAAATACACTGATCTAGCACACGAGCTCCAAAAGCAGTGGAGGCAGGATCGGGTACGTGTTGTACCCATCGTTCTGTCTGCCACTGGTGTGGTGCCTCACACATTGCACCATAGTCTCAGCACACTAGGACTTCACAAAATCACTTATGCACAACTACAGAAGGCTGTGGTACTCAACACTACACGCATAGTTAGGAAATTTATAGACACAAGCACACATCCCTAATCATTCTTGCACACATCTTTACACTTGGCAGTATGTGCTTTGGTCCTTGACCCGCCATATTGTTTTTGCTGGGGAAACCCAAGGTTTGAAACATACAAACATAATAATAATAATAATAATAATAAATAAGTTTATGTTAATAATAAAATTAATATTATAACTAACTTACACAGTTAATAATAAATAAATAATTATTCAGTTATTTTATTTTTTTATAATAATATTGTAACAGTTTTTATATAAATATTTGTAGAAATCATTTATTTATCTATATTTTGTAGAAACTATTTATCTGATGGTAGATTATTATTTATTTTTATCCTTAACCGTTATTTATTGTTTATTCCTTTGCATTTTCTGTTTATTTTTAAATTCTTTTCCGTTGCAGTTGTTGAATCAGTTAATTAATTTAAATTCGTTATGTTTTTATCCAATCATTATGTATTTTTTTAATTACTTAGCCAATCAAATTCTTCCATGTAAATCTATAAAAAACTAATGTTTCTCATGTAATACATTAATTCAGTTCAGTTTCAGAACTTGACAAGTTGTCTTTAGATCCTAAAGAGTCTCCCACAAACACCATTACAATATTAACATTTAGGTAAACATTTCAATACACCGTCATAATGGTCAGAAAACTATGATTTTTGTTAAGACAACACCAACAATAAACAAGGGTCTGCTGTACAGTCAGCCGAGAATAATTCATTTTATCCTAACGATCTGTAGCACCTAAACAACTTTTTTTGCGAGTAAAGAAAACAGCTTTTTTTTTTGTCCGTTTGTGTTCGCTTCATTTAATTAGAAACTTAAATTGTATTTTAAATGTAAATAAATGAGAGAAAGACAATCGACTCGCCAGCTAGCGCCATTTAGTCGAACTATGGAAATTAAAAATAAATAAATGGGAATTCTAAGAAATTAAATATGTACTAGAGTTTTTATATTTATTTATTAAATACGCATTGAAGCGATGTCTACAAGAGAAATATGTTTATTCTATTTCTTATGGATGTCCCTCCTTTGATATATAACAGATAATAAGTTAAACTTTGTTGTTAATTACCGAAAGATTGTTAAAAATGTTAAGAACTTTCCAGCATGATAGAGCAGTGACAGGGAGAAGCTCTGCCGAAGAATTCCCTTAATTCTTTGTTAATTGATTATAAATCGCACAACGAACATTTTTACATCAAAATACAGTGTATAGAAGCATTATGTATTTTATTGAAAAGTCCAGATAAGTATATTCTGGCCGCTTACTTAACCTTATAGGATGAAGTATGAAGCAAGAGAAACTAAGAAATTCAAAGAACTAGAAGTCTACCGTCTTAAAACGTTATTTCTTACAAATTTCTGTTTCCTTTATTATCTTTTAAAGTCTATAAACAACAAAAAACGAAAAAAACCAACATTTAAATTAAATTCTACTATCTACTGAATAATACCAGTGCAAACTTTCCATTTTCAAAAAGTAATTAATTATCCGCCCTTTTTAATTAAGTTTTTTAAATAAGATTAATTTTAATCTTATCAATGCATGGAATAAGTCAATGAGTCAATGGACAGAAATAGATTGCGATACTTTTCTAAGGGAATTTTTATCGTTCTAATTTATCTACAAGAACCCATTTGGAAAAGATTTCAAATGGAAGTTAGATCAATTCTAATCCTCAACTATCAGGAAGATACATCCGAGCGGTTAAATATTATTAGTAAGGGAGAGGAAAAATGCACAAGATTGACTGATTTGATGATCCTCACTTTCCTATTGGAAATTAAGCTAAAAATCACTTATATAAGCTTATAAATGAACATCGATAAAGTTTAAATCAAAATTATAAATCTTAAGAAAATATACATGAATGTGAAAAAGAAAGTAAAGTGTTTTTAAATGAAGCAGTGATTTGAAGTAATTATTTCAACTAAGAAGTTCAGTTCCCTCATTTGATGGTGTAGAAATCTCATGCGCCTTTTATGAATTAAAAAAAAAATAGCTTGCAGACTTTCCTTTGATCTCAGTTTGATATCTAAGTTTCTAGATAGTACTAATGCTGTGATACTTTTTCGCCTGTCCCTGTCAAAAAGATGCTTTAAATAGAAATTACAAAATTTATTTGTTTGTTCAGAAATGAAAGACCAGAGATTTGTGTCACGAATTTACAGCCAGTCATTAATGGATAACATAACGGAATTTATGAACAGTGTTCGAAGCTTTAATTAATACACATGATTTGTTAGGAATTCTGTTAACTTCAGTGGTTTTGGCGCTGAATATCGAAAATACTTTGAAACAATGGCCGTTATAACCAACAGTGGGTTTAGAAATAGCTGTTAATTCGAGCGAATGTGCGATTACAGTTCGATCTACAGTAGTGCTTCCGCTAGATGTCAATGGAAATAATGTTATTATCATATGCTGCCTAAATCCGAGGACGCAATTAGTTCAGCCTGTTGATTCACGGATGACAGACTATAAAGTAATGCCGATCGTCCGATGATTTATATCTTAAAGTGTCATATTTACAACCCTGATATTCGGATGGGACTGAAAAGTGTACTATGCCATTGGAAGAATAGACAAACACTTATTTTATTCATAAAAGCGCATTCCTTGCGGAAACGTAACCAAATGAAACAATTCACCTTCTAGTGTTGGAGGTTTGGTTAATTTTGTATTGAAAAGTGATAAAATGCGGGCTTGGAGGAGACAAGTTCAATCGCCGACAGAGGAAGGTTTTTTTTTTTTTTTTTTTTTTCCCAAGTTATTTGTCTTCCGGACAGACTCTTCGATTCACTCAATCCTATGTAAAAGGAAGACCAGGCTCATTCCAGCGGATAAAAGACGGGCTAGCATTCTGGTGACAATCCTTTCTGAACTATTCTCGATTTCCACTGAATTGTCGGAGACTTTACCTTTGGCGTTCCTATGAGGACCAGAAGCGCAAAACCCACCATCTAACTCTATATTGAATCGTCTTATTAATAAATTTTCAATTAAATCCAAATTAAATTCTAATCAATCATTTGTTAAAAAAAATGCCAAAATAAATAAAGAGATAGTGGATTGAATATAGATGTCGTCTATGGATTGGGGACGTCTGATTTTTATCACCGATGAAGCTCCAAGGCTTTATCCTCGTTATTAATTCTCTAGGTGGGTCCCAGGGTTCATCAACCACAAATGGATGCAGGAACTATCCAGAGGTAAAGGTGAGCAACCGAAAGACCGATCCTTCATGTCCACCGTGTCCCGTTTAACCACATGTTAGGATTTGTATTTGTTATGCTTTTCTGTTGAATTCAGATTTAATTTCGTCGAAGTATGGTCGATTTCGCATCATCCAATTGTTTACTTATAAATCGACGCTTAATAAAGGTAAAGATATTTTAAAATGAATGAAAACTACTGGAGAAAGCTGCTTAAGGATTATAATACTCATTGTAAGCTATGTATCTTATAAAACAAGTACAACCAAGCCTGATACTTCAATCTTTAGTATGCTTCTTTTTTTCTGTATGCTACTTTGGTCTAAGCTTTATTACAAAAATCTTTGCTACGTGCTTTGGTAAGAGAAAACAAAACAAAACAGAAATGCAATTTTAAATCGAAAGACGATTCATCCTTGAGTCTTTGATCACGATAATATATATACCCTAAAAATATATATGCCCTAAAAAAACTGAAATTTCATTGGTGTACTTACAAGGGAATGGTTAGGTTTATCAGTCCGAAACGTCCCTTAAATTTTTTATCATTTATTCAGGACCTTAAGTAGTTGACGTATACCAATTTTTGGCTGCTTATTTGCACTGAAACGGGGTTTTAAAAAAATGCTAAAGTTACAATGTGACGTCATCACTTTTTGCAAGCCGTCACTATCTCTCGCTGTTGACCGGGGCTCTCAAGGTCATTTCAAAAGGGTGGCACGGCAGAGGAAAATACTTAATTTTAAATGATACTATTAAAAATTCCTGTTTATAAAAGAAAAGCAATAACTGAAAAGGGTGGCCACATTTGTATTTTAAAAGAATGTAATTTTACACAGAAAAAAAAATAAAGAATAAAAAACAAAGAAAAAAATATAAGTTTATAATTGACATTGAAGAAAAACCTAAATAATGATAAATGTAATATTATTGGAATGTTATAAATATAATTACAAATACAAATAATGACAATAAATCGAATAATAATTTAAAGAATTTAGCAAAAAATAAAGGAATAGAAAACATTTTAATTAAAAATGGAAATTTAGGAAACATTTAAAAATCTTATTGCTGTGGAACTAACATGTTTCTAAACATTGAGTCACACCAAATGTTTAAATTACTACTAATAATAATAATCTCACCCAAAACACTTCGTGTAAAATAAGGTGCCAAGAGTCACATGCTCATAATGCTTTCACTGTTAAAAAGATATGAGATCTCATGTAGAGCCAAGCCCCTAACTCTACAAGGCCTAACTCTACAAGCCCTAACTCTAAAAACCCTATATCTTGGTCAAAAAGTATGGCTTGGCCGTTTCGTGGCTGTCGCACAGACAATCCCATGCAGTTATGTAAAGGATATGGAGTATGCCAAGGCATACTTTTTGACCAAGAAATTAGGGTTTTTAGAGTTAGGCATGTAAAGTAAGGGGCTTGGCTCTACATGAGTTCTGATAACTTTTTAACAGTGAAAGCGTTATGAGCATCTTGGCAACGTATTTTACATGAAATGTTTTGGGTGGGATGAAATAGTTCCATGAAACGGCCAAGCCATACTTTTTGATCAAGATATAGGGTTTTTAGAGTTAGGGCTTGTAGAGTTAGGCCTTGTAGAGTTAGGGGCTTGGCTCTACATGAGATCTCATATCTTTTTAACAGT
>JAFIDM010087087.1:0-15265 GCA_023159025.1 Thereuonema tuberculata
CAAATGACACGATGTAGTGTGAAGTCTGATTATTGTATTGTTATATTTTAGTATTATTTAGAGAGAGGTAAGATTCTTTTCTTTCTCTTCTCTTATTTATTTTGTAAATTTTTTTTTTTATTTACATTTGAGACCTCGAAAAAGTTGATCTGTTCGATTAACGAAATATTGATCGTTTTCAGGAGAGTATATATATATTTTTTTTTTAATAAAGTAGCATTTTACATGAAATGTCTAACAGTTTTTGTGAATACTTAAACTTGGCGAAATGCTCTGATTTATTTTAAATTCTTCTATTCCTTCGCCCTCTGGTACTTTTTAGACCTAATGTGGAACGGTCGAAGATTCTCTCTTATATAAAAACACTCGTGACCCCTGAAGTGAAATTAATCACTTCTGTATAGATCCTTAACAATGGGTGAGACCAAGTTGTATACAAAATAATATCCTACTACAGCTGTTTCACGCTAATATGGCGACCATCAGCTAAGAGCAGTCATCAGTAAACAACCAGGACTCGGTACTGCTCCTAGCCCGTGTTCCGACGTTTTGTATAAATCCATGTTTGAGGGATTTTCCCACTCCTGGGTGAGATTTGCTCGATATTTCTGTCCAGTGCCTCGGGCCTTTTTCAGGAGATGTATATTTCATTAGATTAAGGTTGGTGCAAATCTAACAACTTCCGTTGTTAACTTCTCGGTTTTGTTTTTCTCGTGTTCTTCTTTCAGAGTCGTAGTGAGCACACTGTCCCCTACCGTCTCTTCTCAGTCTAACAGTCTATTCATTATGACTCGGAAAGAAGAACACGAAAAAACATATCCGAGAAACCAACAACGAAAGTTGTTAGAGTTCCGCCAACTTTAATGTAATCAATGTACATCTTCTGAAGAAGGCCCGAGACACCGGACAGAAATATCGAGCAAATCTCACCCCGGAGGGAAAAAAAATCCCTCAAACAAGGATTTATACTTGTCTATCTATCATGTCTCAGTCCATTTTCAGAACCAAACTTATATGAATAAACATAATTATTTCTAAACCTTAAAGTTCATTTGTGATTTATTCAAATAATTTATTCATATGTAACAACAGGAATCTTCAACTATTTGAATCCGAATTTTAAACAATACCAGCTATAACAATAACAGCCACTTTTCTTCATGAATTCTCTAAAATAGATGGATATTCCAAAAGATAAAAAGTTAGTCAAAATAACTAATGTAATATACCGTCGTATTTTTAAAAAAGGTTCAGGACGTTTTAATCTGATATAAGATTATCATCACCTATGCTGTTGGGTGAGATGAGAGGGCTTTAAATTTAGTGACGCAGTTGGAGAGTTCTTGGGTAATGGTAGGGGTGTTGGCAATAAGGACTAGTAGTATAATTATTATTTTTTTGCTTATTACTGAATACTTATTACATTTGAAAAAGAAGAGGATAAAATTAATTATTTGAATTTAACTATTAATAGTAAAGATCACAATTTAACTTACGAATTTTTTGAGAAGCATATAAGAAGTAAACATACTGTAACGACAATACAATAAAAAGCCCAGATGAATAAAGGAATTACTGATCTGTTTTTAGACTTTTCGATACCGGGAATCCAGAAGAGCTGTTTCAAAGTTCCTACCTTTCTTGTTGACTTTTGTTTTCTTTATATGTTTCTTGGGATCACTGACTGTAAGATACTGGGCGAATCCAGCTGATGAAGGGTGGGAATCTTGAAATAGCTGTTCTGGATTCCCGGTATCAAAAATACCAAAAACAGATCAGGGATTCCTTTATTCAAGTGCGAGTGTGCTTTTTATTGAATTGTCATTATTATTTTCGCACGCTAAACTTGTTGTTGAATATATTCTTCTTTGTAATTTAATTCATTCTATGCTAAGTGATGTCAGGCGGGGATTAAATGTCTGTTCTTTTTTATTCTTAATTTATTAATTGTTGTTTTTTAATATGAAGGACCATTTTCTTCTTGACTTTTGTTTTCTTTATATGTTTCTTGGGATCACTGTCTGTAAGATACTGGTTGAATCCAGCTAATGAAGGGTAGGAACCCTGAAACAGCTGTTCTGGATTCCCGGTATCGAAAAAGCTAAAAACAGATCAGTGATACCTTTATTCATATAAGAGTGTGCTTTTTATTATATTGCTATTATTATTTTCACGCGTTAAATTTGTTGTTAAACATTCAGTAAATTTCCATTCTAATATTAATAGTAAAACAAAAAAGGAATTACTGTATATGGAATAACGTAAAGAGGATCACAAGTTACACTGAAGATCCAAATAAATGGCGTAAATTATTTGAAAACTTGAAAACAAAATTTTATATGAATGAGTACCCGATTCAATTTATTAAAAATGTTATTAAATCTTATTTAAAAAGTATGAAACGTAAAACAGATAAAGATAAATAAGAATCAGAACGAATATAAAAATAATATGTGCCTCGCTATTGGATTTAAAGAATTATGTATTGAAAATAAAATAAAAATTATTCATTTCAAAAATAATAAACTATTGAAGTTAAATAAGAAAACATCAAATGATGATCTTCTCAATATGGGAATTATTTTTAAATTACAATATAGAGATTGTGATGAAATTTACTATGGAAGTTCTTCCAGAACGCTAAATGAGCGCTTATCAGAACATATAAGAGCTTTCAAGAACAAACAATCAAATATATCAGCCTGGGCATATCATGCATTAAAATTCAATTATAATCTAGACCCCAATGCAAAAGTGGTTTACAAATGAATTAACGAATTAGATAGGCTGCTCATTGAATCATGCTATATAAATTGAAATGAATGCTTCAATAAAGACAAAACTTTCAAAGTCTCAGCAATGTCACTTAGGATTTTTAAAAAAATACTTAGTTAAGAAAAAAACCCAGATAAAACTTAAATTATACCGTATTTAAATGATTAACGAAATTTTCTTGATTGATGATTATATTGTTGTTTACTAGTGTTTGATATAATATGAGACAATAATACTTTATTATATTTCTATTGTATTTTACATTTATTTATTTATAATTATATTAAAAAGTTTACCATATCATGTCTATTATTTAGTCCGGTCGCTGACCTTGAAATAGGGTACAACTAAAATGTTATGATTGATTGTAATATTATTTGACATACTGAATCATAATATGTGGGGTGCCAGAGTGGCACCCTTGGGCAACTTTAAATATCGAAGGTCAAAGGTCATGGGGTCAAAAAAAACATAACTCACCCATGTTATTGCGAATGAAAGTGAGTGACTCACCAAAAGTAAATATTTGTAGTTTAATATATGTGTAGTATGTTTCAATTTATTTATGTCTATGTTTTTTTGCAGATGAAACATGTCTGAAGATACAAGCGCTGCTTTTTTAACTGCAATCGTACTGATTTACTAGTGACTGGTGGAGTAGATCGACTAAAGAAATTGCCAAGAGCAGTGTAGAGCGTGGTGACACCATCGATACACAAATTGAAGATGGTTTACAAGATGGGAGTTTAAAGAATTTGCAATTTCACAAGGTTTGTGTAACACATCCTAGAACCATCCAAGAACAATATTAAACGTGCAGTGAAGAAGAAAATGAACAACAGTTTCAAACAACTAGCAGCAGTGCACCAAAGCGTACCAGACGATCCTATGAGCGCTTTCAGTTTCTTGTGCACTGTTTCTTTTCTGGGCAGGAATGTCTGCCACCTGACCCTAAACATCCACAACGGTGGAATACTTTCAGAGAATGCAGAACATTGGATAAAAAAATGGTGACTTATTAAAAAACAACATTATTCTAGTTTGCCAAAATCGCGGTGACGAATGGGGAGATGAGGTTCGCGTATGAGAGCAACGAGTGATGTACATGCAGCACAAGGACGGTACCATCTTTCATGCTACACAAAATTTGATAGGTATTTCGAATACAGTCCAAAGAGTGCAACGCGATGAAAAAGAGGAGTTAACAGTACTTTCATGCAACTAAGAGCTGACACAGTATATTGACACAGTATATCTCCCAAGTCGCAACAGTATATTGACCCATTCATGCAATAAAATACAACTAACAATCATGATTTGAAAGCAACTATTACAACATAGTGAATTTCTTCCACACACGTCGGTCATTACGGGTACTGATACAATCCCAACTGAATTACAAACTTCTGGCGTTTTAACTCCTCGCCTAGATTTGGAAACTCACCATGAAGAAGCAGACGTTATAATTGTACAGCAGGCTATTTGTCTGTCAAGGTGTGCAACGAACAATATCAAGATTTTATCTGATGACACCGACGTTTTTGTTCAGCTTGTACACTTTTACAGAAAGCTAAATCTTAAATGCGCTATGTGGATGGAGTCTGTTGACAAGGTGAAGCTCTCAGATATAGCAGCAACATTTCATAACCTAGGAACCCACAATAAGCAAACTTATTGTTAGCAATACATTGTCTCACTGGCTGTGATACCACTTCACCATTTTTTCGAATTGGAAAGTCTAAAGCTGTACAAGTTCTGAGATCAGCATGTTAGATGTTCGATACAAAGTGTGGTTATCTAAGAAAGTTCCTCCTAAAATTAAGAACCTCCCCTCCGACAACAGAGACATTTGAACTCCATATAAAACGATGCCATTTGCAAGCTTGCACTTGGAACGCAGCAGCATCTTCGTTTCCTCTACCTTTGAATCCAACTGATTACGGATAGGCAAAGAATGAAGCAAACACACTCTTTGGTACCCATTCAACTTCCAAGTAAGAAAGGGTTGGCACCACCAGAATTGCTGAAAAGTTTAAGATGTAGCTGTTCAAGTGAGAAGCCATGTTCAACAGCAAGGTGCAGTTGTGCACATGTAGATGTGTCTTGTAAAGAATTTTGCGCGTGCGAAGGCGGCCAATTGTGCGACAATTGGAAGACTCATGAAGCTCACTTTGATGACAGTGACAGTGAAATGTCCACTTCTGATTCTGAATATCCTGTAATCTGATATGCATTATGTAGTCTGTATCCTTGTAAAATTTTATGTAATATTTAATTAAAGTTTCAGAAAACTACACACTTCCTATTTATTACTTATTTTATCCGTTTCAAAACATATTTGAATAGCTATCTTATAGTGTTGCAAAAGTATCGTATACCGTGGTATTATATAGTTTCCACATATTACATATTTATTAAACTTCAAATATGTAATTTTGGCCAGCCGACTCCCTTTCATTTGGAATAACATGGGTGAGTTCTGTTTTTTTTTGTCCCCGTGACCTTTGACCTTCGTATTTAAAGTTTCCCAAGGGTGACACTCTGGCACCCTACATATTATGATTCAGTATATCAAATAGTACTAGAATCAATCATAAAATATTATTTGTTCATGTTTGTTTAGTTATTTCACTGTAATTCTCTGGAAAGAAATAATTTATTTCTTTTCAATCCGATAAAGAAAACCGGATAGGTTGTTCTAAATATCGTTTTATGAGGAGTAAAGGAGAAAGTTGTGGATCATTACCATGAATTTCTGTATAATATTACAATAGATAAATATATTTAATAATTTTGTACTTCAATTGCTCTATGATGAGACGAAGTTTTTGAACAGATAAACAAACAAGAGTTTCATAAGATCGATTAAATACAAATGTGGAGTGGTTGGTTTTTCAAGAACAATTGTAACGGAGCGATTTATTACCCTTCAGATAAACAGACGAAATTTTTTTCGTTTTTTTTAATGGTTTGGTTAGTCATGTAATTGACATATAAGTTTAGCCTTGTTATAAAGGTGTACATAGCCATTGTTGTAGATAGTTATTGTTTTGATCAATATATGTGTCTGTACGTCTGTTTTGTAGGCCTTCTATGTGGATTCCTAGTTTGGTGACGCCGTGTGACTGGACGCTAATCATACGAAAGAATAAGCGTTAACCTTAATGTTTATAATTATTACTGTCGCCAAGTAATCCACACATAATACTATGGTTATATAGTTAATCTGTTATTTTGGTACAACATATTATATTTAATGAAAAACTTTATATTAATTAAACATTTATTAATATTTTAATTTGTGTGAATATTCGAAGGGATTATTCATCTGGAAGAGACTTACTAAGAAATAGTGTTCTAAATACTGTGTATTTAGAATTATTTTGTGTGTGTAATTTGAGATTTCATTAATTCCCAGACTCTGTTAGAAATTTTGTTTCAGGAAAAGCTAACGTGGGAAATTTTCTCTTTATCACGATGTGTGCACGTGATCGAAAAGTTTCGATTTTATTGGAAATTAGGTTCATTAGGCACGTGTGCAAAGCTGGGGTCAAGGGGTCACGTGAACCTCTTGAACTCTTCCGATTGCTGTAAAGTAGTAAAGGTCAAGCTTTCGACGGAAAAGTTATGAGAGAGAGGCAGTTTGTTGAGAGACAGTGAGAGAGAATCTTTCGGTTGTCGCAGCATGAAGACGTGCTATTCCACGCTGTGGAATTCACGGCACTTCAGAATTTGAGCGAATGGTGTCACATTCGACTCCGGTAAAGTTCCATAAAGATGACAGCGTCTCGACGGAGATGTGTCTAGAGTGCCGGCCAACCTTTTCTGTGACAAATTCAACGGTGACGAGATTACCGCTACCGGAAAGACGTGATGTGGAACGGGACGAGTGACGACGAATGGCCGACCGACGGCGGGACCGATGAGCGAGCCGAACCGAAGAAAACTACATATTGTAAGTAGTGGAAACTTTTAATATCAAGCTCGCGGGTGACAAAATTGAATACCCGAGCCGAAATAGATGTTACAGGCATTGTAAAAGAAGAAATTAGCGGTTCGAACGAATGGAAGGAAACTTAGGTTTTGTTCCGTTGAAGCGAGAGTAAAAGTAAAATTTAGAATCAGCAGAAGTCAACGTCAGGGGGTGAGAATAATCACTATGACTGAAAATACTAGATGAAAAGCCGTTACGTTAGACTTTGGTGTCATTAAAGTGTTTAAACAGTGTTAGTTCTTCGAGTAAAATTCAAAACTTTCATTTAAATACATTGACGGACAGTGTCAGTGAAAACTTTGTGATACACGAAGTGTGTATACATTTAGAGGCAACGGACATTGTTTGCTAAAGTTAGGGGTAGAAGTTTAAGTGTGTTTGTTATTAACTTTCTACATTCAAAACAAGTAGTTGTTTTAAAGATACAAATGTAGAAAGACATTATTTTTAGGTTAGTTCATTGAAAACAACCAAAGACAATTATTTGTGAGAAGAAAAGAAGATTGTTTGACCTTAGACATGTTTAGAGAGTAATTGTAATTCAATTTAAAACGTTAATGTTATTTGATGTGTTCATTTTGTAATTTCTATATATATTTTCGGATTTTTTGGTGTGTTTAATGGAAAAATTCTGAGGGAGAGACCCATGACCTTGAAAAGGGAAGAGAAGGGAGAACAGCTGGTCTGAGGGTCAAGAATCTTAATGTTTAGAGTTCAAACCGAATTGCAATTCGGGAGGGGAGATCATTATATTTGCACAATTGTGTTATATTGTTATAAAAGGTAATCATCATTTAGAAAGAGAGTGTATCATTGTTTTGTATTCAAGAAAGAAATCTAAAGATTATTGATTTTTTTTGAGGGGTTATTCAACAAGTTTAAATTACAGGTTTGGGGGAGAGCAGCCATTTTTGCGTAGGTGTGAAAGTATCAGACCAAAGTGTATTATTTAATCAAAGTGCTATTTAATCATTAAATAAATCTCATTTTTATTGATTCATATTTGTCTGTTTGTCTCGTTCTTTACTTAATATTGGTATCAACTAAGAAACATTACATTTAACCAGTTAAGTTTATTAAAATTTAACTTTATTAAATTTTCCCTGTTCATTAATTTAATTAATAAATAATCCAAGGGGAATTTCGTTGTCATTGTTTAGAGAGCCGTTTGTTTTTTAATGCTTTGAGACATTTTTCTGGGGAGAGGTTGTATTTCCTATGTGGGTTATCTTGTCTACGTGTGGTATTTGTTCTTCGTTTTGGTAAACTATGGGCCTAGCGCCGAAACGGAAACATAATCATTATCTGAAAGTACTTCGACAAATTTCCCTACGTTCAGTTACGTATTTCTAGGAAGCAGGCTTCACCGCAGTGCCGTCGGAGCGATAGTTCGTCAGCGAAAGGAGAATCCCTCCGGGATCTCGTTATTTGGTAACAGGGCTGGAAGCTCTTTTATTGTTTATTTATTTTCATTTTATTATTTTATTTGAAGTGATATAACTGCATGTCACACAATCATAAAATATAAACCAAATTGGCAAAATGGGAATCACATGAAACTTTTCTTTTAAAAATGAAGCATTGGAACGACATACCTAAAACTTTAGATAAAATAAAGATACCAACGAGCTTATATTTAAACGGTTGATATTTAAACGAGAATTATAGCAGTATTTATGAATAATGTAGATGTTTTTCTTTTCTGAAAGAACGAATATTATTTATCCTTCGATGAAAATTGCTGTTAAATTATAGAGGAGGCTCTACACTTATTAAAGCATTAACATTTAAAGGACATTTTCTTCTTTTTTATGTGACCCAATTTATAAAACAAACATAACAAGGATTTTTTTAAAGTCTTAATTTTTGTAAAACTTTTAAGTTATGTAGTGAGCATAAATAAAGTATTGAAATAATGCCATATTATATTGTTATACAGATTGTATTTTAGAATACAGTATTTTCTGTGAATGTATCAGTAAAGAAAATCTTTTGTATCTTTTAAACTTATTTAGAAAGATCAACTGCATGGAAATGCCATCCATGCAGCTTGACTGCTGTTGGAAAAGCATTGCGAGAAGATGAAGCCTGTCCATACGGCATTTCTCAACTTAGAGAAGGCTTTCGATCGTGTCCCGCACGATCTTATCTGGCACGCCCTCCGATCGCACAATGTCCCCGAAGCGTATGTTCAATGGATCCAGTTACTCTATCGCAACGTCACCAGCGTGGTCCGATGTGCAGTTGGAACGTCTCCCCCTTTTGACATCAAAGAAGGAGTGCATCAGGGATCAGCGTTATCGCCCCTATTATTCGTCCTCTTTATGGACACAGTGATATCAATCCTCCAACAACAACACCTATGGTCACTGTTATACGCCGACGATCTGTTTATTGCAAGTGAGCAACGCGAAGATCTCCAAAGACAAACGCAGATGTGGAACGACCGACTTAGCGAATTTGGGCTCAAGCTCAATACGAAGAAAATTGAATACATGGAATGTGGAGCACAGACTGGTGGAACCATCAGCATTGACGGAGAAGACCTAATGAAAACGGAGCAGTTAAACTATCTCGGCTCTCTCTTCTGCAACGATGGAGACTCTTTCCCAGACGCCGGCGCTCGTGTCAACGCCGCCTGGATGAAATGGCGCCAGGTTACTGGTGTCCTGTGCGATCGTTGGATGCCTATTCGTCTTAAATCAAAAATTTATAGAACAGTGGTACGCACAGTTGGCCTTTACGGATCCGAATGCTGGCCAGCAATATCGAAACATGAACAAGTCTTCCATGTTATGGAAATGCGAATGCTAAGATGGTGTCTTGGCTTGAAAAGATTCGACCATGCAATGAATGAAGAAGTACGACGACGATTGCCCCCCAAGACGCCTTGGATCGAGCCAAATGGAGACGGATGTGCCGAAAAGCGGACCCTGCCATAGCACGGGACTAACGCTAGGAAGAAGAAAAAGAACTGCATAGAAACAATATAAATTGAACATAAAACAATATCATCTATGAAATTACTCTCTTCATTCTCATATCATTTTCTTACCTTTGTTTATTAGGTTTCTGTAACCCTACTCGTCTTATTTTTGTTCACATTATTAGATCCACTACATTCCAAATTCTCAGATTTTTGTTTCTTTTACTCCATAATAAGAAAAATCGTATTCTCATGTGATTTTTGTAAATGTCAAGTCTAATTTCAACACAGGTCTCTGTCCCAAGCAAATCTTCAGATGCTACCGAACTTCATTAGTACATTCGATTCCATTATTAATTGCGTGCAGTATCTCATTCTTCCACAATTTTCAGTTTTCACTTATATTCTTGTTGTTTTTGCTTTTATTCATGCAGTCATCAGATCTATTTACGAAATGACCAAGAGTGATGTGATAGAATCTGAACAATTCTCATTACCATCTTTATCCAAAGTTTTAGGATGGAGTTTTGCTCGTACATTATTAAAATAAATGCTTCGTAGATCTGTAATGTCAGATCCCTAAATCTTAAAAAATACAATTGAAGAAATTAACAATAAATCTATCAGATGTTCATCATTACCATTCATACGAGAGATTTTGACCAATCTCAAAACAATCGGTAAATTGGTATGGGGTTCATTAAAGATGTTTAGTGTCGTCACAAGAAATAAACATGGTGGCAAAGAATACACTCTTTAGGGTTCCACTGGAGGCATTTTCTCACACACATTTACATTTGGTAGATCTTTAGCGTTATTCAGAATACAATCTCCTGACATCATTCCTTACATTTTAATAAATTTTTAGGAAAGACTCCAATCACACAATTCAATCATATCTTAAGCTTTATACATTAATTGTTGCATTGTCTTCAATGAAGACATTGAAAAAATTAATTAATAATTAAAGAAAAGAAAAAAAATGGAAACAATAAATCAAATTGAATTAGGAAAACTCAAATTAACGGAAAATTTCAAGGACTGGAATCCTGAAAACAATAAATTAAACTTACTGTACTTAAACATAAGAAGTTTAAAAACTAATTTTTCATACTTAGTTGCAAATATACAAAATAAAATAAATAAATTAAAATTCATAATTTTAGTTGAAGTAAATATTAAGCAGAATGAATTAGTTATGTTTGACATTCCAGATTTCTCAAAAATCTATAAGCTAAGAACAGGAAAGAGAGGAGGTGGAATTATCATTTACTATAGAACAAATTTAAATGTAACCACTATTGAATGTAATTCAAACACGTACGAAAATATCACATGCAAATATAAAGAAGGTACCTCTGACGATTTCCATTTAATAATTCATGCAATTTATAAACCTCCAAATACAAATAAATTATTATTCAATGAAGAATTAAAAGATAATATAAAAGAAATAAAAAACATAGCAAATTCGAATATAATTTACATTGGGGATGCAAACATAGATATCTATAAAAAACTTTTAAATAACCAAACATTAAATTATTTGCAAACTTTCTATGGCTATGGTTTTGTAAATCATGTTCACAAACCCACTAGAATTGCAAGTACTAGGACAAATATTTCAGAATCATGTATAGACCACTGCTTTTCAGACATAAAAAATACTGGAACAATGGCTACAATAATCAAATGGGACATATCCGACCACTATGGTATAATATTTGAAATAAATAAATTAAATGACTACGTTCATGATAGAATTATAAAAAAAAGTATGAAATATAATTATCCTATGGATGATGATTTCTTTAGTAAAAAAATATGCGAGCTGACTATTCAAATTAAAAATAATTACAATCAAGATACAAATAAAATTATAAATAAATTATATAGAATTATTAAAAAAGCTAAAAGAAGAGAATGTAAATATAAAAAAAATTCAGTCGACAAGTCTATAAATATACAAAATGTAAACTATAAACATACTTGGATGGATAATGAAATAATGAAACATATAGATGAAAAAAATAAATTATTCAAAGAATATAAAAAAAATAGGAAAAATGAAATTGTAGAAAGAAAATATAAAAAAAAAAGAAATTGGCTTAAAAATTTTATACATAAAAAAAAAAAAAAAATATTATAGAAATTTAATTGAAGATGATCCAAATCCTAATGAAAAAATATGGAATTTTTTTTAAAATCAAATAAACATTAAACAGAAGAATAATAATAACAATGAAATATTAAAATTAATGAAAACATATGAAATAAAGACTATTTTCCAAGAACTTAAAAAGGTATTCATTCAGAATACATCAAGAAATAATAAAAATAACTACAATTATCAAGAAGTAATCAACTTTGAAAGGAATACCCAAAGAGAGACCATTGTTCTATTTCCACCAACTATAAATGAAATATTAGATATAATATCTAATTTAAAGAATCATAATTCCATGGGTTGTGATCTTCTAAAAGTAAAAGAAATTAAACAACATAAGGAAAATTTAGCTATGCTTTTAGAGGAATTGTTCAATAATATTATTACAACGGGAACATATCCCACTCTTTGGAAAATTGCCCACGTGATACCTATCTTCAAAGGAAAAAACACGGATAACCCCTACAAATTTGATAATTATAGACCCATATCTATACTGTCGAACATCTCAAAAATTTTTGAAAGTTATCTCCATAAGAAAATATATAATTATATCAAAAACAAGAACATACTAAATAATAATCAGTATGCTTATCAACCAAATAAAAGTACTGAATTATTATTAAATAATTTCAGTGAAGACATAAATAGTAAATTAAATGAAGGAAAAATTATTTATATTGCTTTTATAGATTTCAGAAAAGCTTTCGATAGCATAAATCACAGTCTGTTATTAATTAAACTAAATAAAATGGGAATAAGAGGAAAAATAAACGAATTATTAAAAAATTATTTAGAAAATAGAAAAATTAAAATAAAAATAAAAAATTATATAAGTAAACTATATAATGTCAAAACTGGAGTTCCACAGGGGTCTAATTTGGGACCTTTATTATTTAATATATATATGGATTCATTAAGTAATTGCGTGAGCCTTTCAAATATTTACATATATGCTGATGATGTTCTTGTTTTGGCGGAAGATACAGATCAATCAAATGCGTATAATAAATTGCAAATAGATTTAAATAATGTAAATAAATGGGCAGTACAAAACCATATGACTATAAATATTAAAAAAACGAAAATCATGATAATGAAAAATAAAAATAAAATTATTAATAAAAAATTATACCATATATTACATAATATAACATGTAAAAATATTGACAATATATGTCCAATAAATTATTACCAATGCAATTGTGAAAAAATTGAATACATAACTCAACAAAAATATTTGGGAATTTTTATTGACGAGAAATTTTCATGGAATGAACATTACCAATATGTCATAAAAAAATTAAATACCTTAACATATTTATTCCACAATTTGAAGGAAATAATTCCTTTTAGACAAAAGTTAATTGTTTTTAAATCTTACATAGATTCAATTTTAAACTATGGCCTAAATTGCTGGATTTTCATAAATAAGAAGCAAACTGAAAATATAAACAGAATATTATTTAAAATATTAGATAAAGTTTTTATTAATTTCAAAAACAAAAGAATAGATGAAAAAAATAGTATTAGAAAAAGATTTAAAATACTAACAATAGAAGAAAAATTTATTTATAATGTAATAATAAAAAATTTCTTTGATATAAAAAATAAAAGAAATAAAAGTAAGGAAGAAAAAAAAACGAGAAATAATTGGCTGTACTCCTTAAATAACTATAAGATTAAAAACAATTATGGATATCGTTTGAAAAGCCATATTATTTACAAATTATTTAAACAAATTAGATGGGAAAATTATGAATCTCAAAAAATTAAGGAAATAAAAGAAAAATTAATTTCCGATGTAATTGAAAATAAGATAAAATTATAATAGTTAGTGGTTTAAACAATTATTTAATTTAAATAGATGGTAATATAGTAATATTACATTAACTTTTTACTACTATAATTACTTAATTTATTTTAAAAACTAGAGTCAATAAATAGCTTTTAGTACTAATTATTGACAATATTTCTAGTTTGATTTGGTGTTAAGTTTATTATATCACTAATCAAATATTAAATTTTTATTAATTATACTCTTTTATACTTATTCTTTCTCTCTTATACTTAATTTAAATAATCCTATATGAATCTTATTAAACTTATTATTAACTTTTGTATTTTAGGATACTTATATTAATTATCAGACCTATACTACAGATGTGCATTTCTTTTTAAGCACACCTAATAGGACTGAGAAACATTAAAAAACAAAAAAAAAAAAAAAATAAATAAATATAGATATCCTTTCATTTGCTCTCTAAATTTCATCGTAGCACTCAATATCCATCTAAATTTCTTTAGATACAAATTCTTTCCGTTAACTTTTCAACCACATAAAATGAATCAGTTTGGGAAAGATTTCTCGCTAAGACAGTTGACTGTTAACGGGTTTAACGGAGTCACTCTCGATTTACCTATTAATACAATTACCTAATATGACATCAGCGGTTCGATATCTGTTCCTTAGGGTTTATTTTTTAAAGATACTTCAATCAACCTTTAGTGAACTTCATAGAATTCCGTTCAAATTATCTCAAGATGCTTCAATCTAGCAAGAAAACGGGCAACTCTCGACCTATCACCCAGTTCCTTAGACAAATCTTTCAAACTTTGTAAGGATCTAAACGCGTGGTCACGAAGGGAAACAAGCAGCTTAAGCTGAGTATCTACATCCGGCAAGGTTTTAACTGTCGAAAGACAAAAGAAACAATAGCAGTGCTCTTTTACAAAAAATATTCAATAGCTAATTAGACTATAATTGAGATAGAAATAAGTTAAGCCTAAAGGATGGTTTGAAACAAATTCTAATGTCACTGACGTAAGGGTTACTAATTGCAAATGGCGGCCGCAATAGGCTCAATAGGCTCTTGACACAGCTCACTAATAAATAACAAAAAATACTGATTTATTTCAGACAAAATAAGTTATTCGAAACTATTTCCAAATAGTAATTCAGGGATTCAAAGATTCCGCCTAGCCGGACCAAAAGTTTGAGTGTAGCAAATTGGCGTCTCTGACTTGCAAAGGCCCGGAAATTGATAATAAAAATTAATAAAAACTTAAAAGTAATGACAGAAACTAATATCCCGTGGGTTGCGGCTCAATCAAGGATAAATAAAGGACACTTACTAGGTGAGTCAGTGACTTGGGACTCAGGACTAATGACGACCAGAATCGAACACTTGATGCGATGCTCGACCGTAGTAGCCTTATTTCTTATGAATTCACATTTGAAGATATGGTTTTGCAAAGGGTAAATTGATCTGGAGGTCATTTGAAATGAAAGTTTACTGGGACACTGCGAGCTGTCCAATCTCTTCTGCCACAACCGAAACACATTCTTCATAAAAAATCGCAAAAAAAATTACTTCATTAATTATCTCATTACTCTCTATTA